>JAODJX010000097.1:31514094-31526422 GCA_026776945.1 Isichthys henryi | reverse complement strand
CTGCCGACAATGCGGACCAAGCTCTGGCACCGGTCGTACAGGGACCGAACAGCCCTTATAAGGCAGCCTGGCACCCCATACTCCCGGAGCACTCCCCACAGGACTCCCCGAGGGACGCGGTCGAATGCCTTCTCCAAGTCCACAAAGCACATGTAGATTGGTTGGGCAAACTCCCATACACGCTCCAGGACCCTGTCGAGAGTATAGAGCTGCCCCACTATTCCACGACCAGGACGAAAACCACACTGCTCCTGCTGAATCCGAGGTTCGACTACCCGACGGACCCTCCTCTCCAGCACCCCTGAATAGACCTTACCAGGGAGGCTGAGGAGTGTGATCCCTGTATAGTTAGAACACATCCTCCTGTCTCCTTTCTTGAAGAGGGGGAGCATCACCCCGGTCTTCCAATCTAGAGGCACCGCCCCCGATATCCACACGACGCTTCAGATGAGTGTCAACTGAGACAGCCCCGCAACATCCAGAGCCTTGAGGAACTCCATGAGGATCTCATCCACCCCCGAAGCCCGGCCACAGAGGAGCTTTTTAACCACCTCAGCGACCTCGGCTCCAGAGATAAGTGAGTCCACCCTCAAGTCCCCAGATTCTGCTTCCTCATTGGAAGGCGTGTCGGTGGGATTGAGGAGATCTTCAAAGCATTCCTTCTACCGACCCACAACATCCCGAGCTGATGTGTTGATGCTGCACCGCTTTCCCATCCTGAGCCGCCGGATGGTGGACCTGAATCTCCTCGAAGCCATCCGGAAGTCGTTCACCATGGTCTCGCCAAACTCCTCCTAAACCCGAGTTTTTGCCTCAGCAACCGCCTGTTGGTTTCCTTGGTGTTGTTGCGCTGTTAAGGAGAGTTTCATTTTAGAAAAACCTGCCCAACACACAGTCCATACAAGCATTGAACAGAGTAGGAGCAAGAATGCACCCCTGGCGAACCCGAGAATCAACTAAGAAGAACAGGGACATTCTCCCTCCACTCTGCACAGCACTCAGAGTACTAGTGTAGGGGCCGACCATGACATCCAGAATCTTAAGGGGAAGTGTCAGGATATCCCACAGGGCAACTTGATCAACTGAGTCAACTTACGAAAACTGACAAAGGCTGCAAAGAACCTCTGCTTAAATTCACGGTTGCACTCAATGACAACCCTCCGTGCCAGGATACGGTCAATGGTAGAACCAGACTGCTCCGGTTGCTGATAGGAAAGATCACAGATCCTGGTAAGGATGACCCTAGCAAGGACCTTACCCGACACTGAGAGCAGTATTCAGTATTCTCCTGAAGATGCCACAATCCAGGCGATCACCCTTCCCTTTCCAGATTGGCACACCGTCTCTACTGGGTCCGTAGATGAGAAAAGATCACCCGGAGGCGTGGATGAGTTGTCAAATAACCTTTATTCCAACAGATCAATCTGGGAACCCTGTGACGCACCGTAACCGCCACAGAGTTCGACTTCCTTGTTGTTCATGTTTGTCTTATACTCCTTCTACAAACAGCCCCCGCCCCTGTCCGTACTTTTCCACTTTCTGGCAATTTCGCTTTATCTGGTGCAACATGTTGTTCTGTATGTTCCTAGTTATAGCGTCAACTCTATATCCTTTGCCTAGCGACTGTCGCCGCAGCCTGCATCGATAGATTAACTTTGGTACGCACAGAGCCTCCCTATATGTCCTTGGTCCCCTGCAGATATCGCTCTCCACACACTACAAGTCCCGTTTTCCAGTCAGTTGGAATGACGCCTGACTCCAAAACGGAAGCAAATATTACCTGCAATGCCAGGAGGACAGCCTGACCGCCAGCCTGGAGAAGTTCACCCCGGATACCACAGATCCCCATGGCCTTCCCTATCCCCAACTGATTCACCACCCGTGCAATCTCAGTTTCGGTGGTTCACGGCTGATTGGAAGATCATCCTCGAGAACTGTGGACCCAGAAATGTTCAACATCCTATTCAGTTGATCTTTTTCAAAGTCAAGCAACATGGAGCCACTCTCACCCTGTTCTCCAGACCCATGGGGACCGAAACAGTCCTCATAGCCAGCCCTGTCAGTGCCAATGGTTGCATTGAAGTCACTCATGACCAGAAGAGTGTCACCTCGTGCGTTCTCATCCACCACAGAGCAAAGTTGCGAGTAAAATGTCTCCTTCAATGAGCAAACAGTAGTTGGAGCAAACACTGAGACAACAGACAAGACACTCAAGGAGTACCTTAGCCTGAGTCACATACAACGCTAATAACTGAGTCTGAAAATTTCGTACTTTCTTGAAATACCAAAAATTTTGTACCTGGCGCGGTAGAAAAATGCCCTTAGACTTTTTTATCATTAGGTGTTAGCATGTAACCTAATGGCACAGATATAATTAACCTAACAAACTTCTTTTTTTAACATGCAATAGTATAATGTTATCAAAGATCATTTTAATAACTTTTTACCTTTTCCACCAATTTTGGATGCAACAAGGTCACCGACTTGTTATGTCAATTAAAGTCTAGTCAATGTTAGCTGGCAAGCTAGAGAAATATGTTGCCTTGCCATTATTTTTTTCATGTGAATCCTGCTTATATTCCTGCAAATGTTTTTTTGATCTTTGTTATTTAATATTTATAACTGGCATGAGGTGTATCACAGTTTATACAAGGTTTTGTAAATGAAATATTTCCCCTCCTGCATGAATTTACAAACATTTTTTATAAATGAATCCCCAGCACCCTATGTTGTTTTCAGATTGGCTACTTGCTACAAAGTAGAAGCTCGACTGCTGGTGTGACATCTAATGGAAACATGACACAGACCTTGTGTGCATAGAGCCCATTCCAAACTGAGAACAGCCACTGGGGACCTACAGACAAGAGCAAGGTATTCTGGGTAATGTTGTCTGTTAATACTGGCCTGTGAAAAATACAACTTTCCAGAGCATATAGTTGGAAAGGTGCTTAAAAGCAAATGCTTATGTGCTTGTTTGACATGGTAGAATACGGCCCATGGTTATTAATCTAAATGATCAGTGTACATCTCTGTGATTCAAAACTCCCTGTGTGTAATTAGAAACTGGTTGGTTTGCATTGGTTGAATGATATTACACCTGGTAAAATTAATTTTGAATATAAAGTGAACATTACATTCATTATAACATGGTTTTGATTACAGAGTCAGACTGTGCTATACACCCATAATCATCTAAGCGATGGCTCACCATTCCGATGAAGAGGTTTGGCTGTATCGTTTTGGCATATGTTATTGTTAAGGCTAAAAATACCAGATAGTAAAAGGCAGAAAAGATTGAGTTTTTAACATGACTATTTTCAGGTGAATTTTGCTTGACAATCAGCCTAATCTCTCTTCGCAAGCTACTACCTTATCATACCATAGTACACGAAATGTTACTATAGACATGTTGAACAGAACAAATTAACTAAATGTAATGTAGTATGTGTCTGTGTGTATGGATATATATATATATATATATAGAGAGAGAGAGAGAGAGAGAGAGAAAGATTAATATTTTTAGTGATATTTTTAGTCTGAAGTCATTTTTGACTATTGTTTCAATGCGCTCTTTTGGGTCTTAAACCTTTTTTATTTCTTAGACAGGTCTCTCTTTCTTTTAAAAGAGATTTTTCAAATAAGTGGAAATAACCTGATTAAATAAAGGTTTTATAATACTGCAGTGAAAATTAAAAAAAAAATGCTGCATTTCTCTCCAGCAGCTACATAAGACTGTGAGCAGGACAACTGATTTCTATTAACGGATATGTCAGTGCATGCGTCTGAGTGACCCAGTACGTGTTTGCGAGATATTGTGAACTCATCTCCAACATTCTGCAGATCCAGACGTCACTTGCGGTCCTCTTGCTGGACTATTTGAAGGAGCTCAGTGATGAAGAGCAGAAGGAGTTTAAATGGAACCTGAGTCACACGGGGTTAAAGCCCATTCCCAGGGGTCAGGTGATGCACCTGGATAAAATGGACGTCATTGACATAATGATAGGTTCTTATTCTGAAGAAGGTGCTCTCAAAGTCACACTTGAAATATTCAAGAAGATGAACCTCAATGACCTTGCTCAGAGATTGAAAAAACACCTTTGCAAGTGTAATCATATTTTTCTCAACTTTTCTTAACCTTTTTAAGCTCTTGGAAAATGAGAATATTAAATAGTATTATCTGGAAAATGATGGACAGTTTGTTAGGTACTGATGTTGAAGATAGAAATTAATTTGAAATTCTCCCTTATTACAGGCAACCAAGCAGGAAGTGAGCTGTGTGATACATTTCAGAAAAGTAAGAGCTTTATCCTGTTCTGTATGTGGTCTGATGATTTGAAATTTTAAGTTTAATTTATCACAGTGAAATGGTGAAAAAAACTGTTTTTGTTCTTTTAATAAATATTCTACCTCCTATACTGGTCAGGATCACAATGAGAACTAATATATTTTCCTTGCATTTCTTTTCAGGGGAACTCATGCCGCAATGTCAACAAAGAATAAAGTGTAACCTGAAGGAGAAATTTGAGCGTGTATTTGAAGGGAAAGCTAAGGAAGGACAGCCAACACTTCTCAGTGAGATTTACACAGAACTCTACATAACTGAAGGTGGACCTGGAGCAGTCAATGACGAACATGAAGTGAGACAGATTGAAACAGCATCCAAGAAAAGGCTAACAGAAGATACTACAGTCAAGTGCAATGATATATTTAAACCCTTAAGTGGACGTCTGACACCTATCAGAACTGTACTTACAAAAGGGGTTGCAGGTATCGGGAAAACAGTCTCTGTGCAGAAATTTATTCTAGATTGGGCTGAAGGAAAAGCAAACCAGCATGTTCACTTCATATTTGCTCTTCCTTTCCGGGATTTGAATTCGATTAAGGATGAATATAGTTTGATCGAACTGCTTTGCCACTTTGTTCCAGATTTGAAATCACTTGAACCCAATGAACTGTGTAGGTACAAAATCTTGTTTATCTTTGATGGTCTAGATGAGTGTCGTCTTCCTCTAGATTTTCAGAACAATGAGAGCTGGTTTGATGTAACAAAGAAAACATCACTGGATGTGCTGTTCACTAACCTCATTACTGGGAATCTGCTTCCATCTGCTCTCCTCTGGATAACCTCTCGCCCAGCAGCAGCCAATCAGATTCCTCCTGAATGCATCCACCAGGTGACAGAGATACGAGGATTCAATGATTCCCAAAAGGAGGAGTATTTCAGGAAGAGATTTAGTGATCAGAACCTGGCTTGCAGGATTATCACACATGTGAAAACATCAAGGGCCCTTTTCATCATGTGCCACATACCAGTGTTCTGCTGGATTTCAGCCACTGTTCTTGAGAGGCTTTTTATTGAGACTGACAGTGGAGACATTCCAAAGACTCTGACTGAAATGTACACACACTTCATGATCTTTCAGACCAGTTTAAAAAATGACAAGTATAGGCTCCAGACCCCCGTAACACTGAATAGGGCCGTCTGGTACAGAAAATGGATGGACGGACGCATGAAAAACTATGAAACCAAATTTAATAAATGCTCTAATTCTGGCAAGAAATTCCTTTTAAAACTTGGTAAACTGGCTTTTCAAAACCTCAAGAAAGGCAATCTCGTATTTTATGAGCAA
This sequence comes from Isichthys henryi, assembly GCA_026776945.1. NCBI lineage: Eukaryota > Metazoa > Chordata > Actinopteri > Osteoglossiformes > Mormyridae > Isichthys > Isichthys henryi. The sequence continues at coordinate 31,520,792 of JAODJX010000097.1, read as the reverse complement.
GATCTGAGAGAGAATGACATTGATGTCACTGAAGCTTCAGTTTACTCTGGAGTGTGCACAGAAGTCTTTAAAGAGGAATATGGGTTGTATCGGGAGAAGGTGTATTGCTTTGTGCATCTGAGCATTCAGGAGTATCTCGCTGCTTTATATGTGTTTGTATCAAACTCATCAGCTGACCTGCTGAAGACTGCAGTGGATGATGCATTAGAGAGCAAGAATGGACACTTGGACCTCTACCTCCGCTTCCTCCTTGGCCTCTCAACAAACTCCAGTAAGACTCTGATACAAAGGCTAATGGCACAGAAAAGAATCAGATCACAAAACATTAATGAATCAGTCCAATATGTCAAGAAGAAAATACAAGAAAATTTGTCACCAGAAAGGACTATCAACCTGTTCCACTGTCTGAATGAACTGGGTGACAATTCTCTAGTAGAAGAGGTGCAAAGATACCTGAATTCAGGACGTCTTTCAGCAAGAGACCTCACACCTGCACAGTATTCAGCTCTGGCCTTTGTGTTACTGATGTCAGATGAGGAGCTGGATGTGTTTGACCTGAAGAAATTCATCACATCAGATGAAGGTCGTCAGAGGCTGCTGCCTGTGGTCAAGAATTCTAGAATAGCTCTGTAAGTGAAGTGAGGATGTGAAAGTAATGTATGTGGCAGTGACATACATAATGTATGTGGCCGTGTCCAATGGACACGGTCCAAAAACATGCTGAGGCTAATTGGAGTTGCTAAATTGCCCATAGGTGGGCGTGTGAGAGTGTATGGTGTGTGAGTGTGCCCTGCGATGGGCTGGCCCCCCATCCTGGGTTGTTCCCTGCCTCGTGCCCGTTGCTTCCGGGATAGGCTCCGGACCCCCCGTGACTCAGTGGGATAAGTGGTTTGGAAAATGGATGGATGGATGGAAATTAACCTGCACTTTACCTTTGAAAAGAATCATGGATGGTGTGAGGGTGATGAGAGAGAGGAGAAGAAGAAGGTTATTTTGTAGGACAACTTTCACTCTAACTAACGGAATCACTACTATCTGTTGGCTCACTGGAATCTTTTTCTTTTTGTGTGACATTAACAAGGAACCTATCCAATGACAGCCGCTTTTGCCACCTTTTCGATTTCGCAGAAATGTAGACATTGCATTGTTGTTATACAGATTCATCGCTTGCACTCCTATCGCCTTATTCAGGTGGTGCTTTTCTACTAAATTTTACGAGTATATGAGTGAGGCACGCCAACTGAGACCCAGCATGGGAAATGATTACCGACAATCCCGCAGCAAGGGAGAGAGAAGAACCATTGGCTCAGTTGTGATTATGTGGCGCTAGGCAGACAATGCGTATACGTAATACTCGTATTGCAAGACCTTGCTCGTTTATCAAGTTAAAATTTATTTTAAAAATTTGCTCATCTTGCAAAACACATACAAACCAAGTTACTCGCAATCGGAGGTTTTACTATATAACCCATGACTCAAAAGCTTGTAGAACAACCTTCAATTGCAATAACTTCAAGTATTCATTTTCTGTACGACTCTATCAATTCAATTTTTAATTCAGTATTATTTGTATAATACATTTTCACAACATTACATTATTGTCCCAAAGCACTTTATATTCCCCCCCCCAAAGCCACCATTGAGGAATCCAGAGGCAACAGTGGCAAGGAAAAACTTCCTAGAAGGAAGAAACCTTGGGAGGAACCAGACTCAAAGGGGGATTCCATCCTCCGGGGGTCGGCAAAGGAAGTCAAATGAGCAAGACGGCAAAGTGCCAATGTCCTAGTTTTAAGATCTGAGATAATGCCCCAGATATGGCTATGGCAGCATAAGTAAGAGGGAGAGGCAAGTAGGAACACAGGCATGGGGAGTCCCTGAAATGTCAGCACTGTAATTCCACAAGGGAGTATGAGGCTAAAGTGACAGCACTGACAGTTCAGTTCATCCAATGCCAATGACACTGATCCACACCCAGCTCTACACCTCACACTATTGGTCTAACTAGGAATAAGCAGAGTTAGCTATAGCTAGAACTACAGTCAATATGAGCTAGACTAAACAAGTGTGTTTTTAGTCTAGACGTGAATATTGAGAGTGAGCCTGAATCTCACACATCGAAGCATGATTGAAGGGTTATGCTTATAACTGTATTTAGCTGGAGTAGATTCATTTAGTGCATTGAATTCATTCGGTTTAAGCCAGGTCTCTGTAAGGCATAAGGCATGTCTAGCAGGGATGGGGTCAGAGCACTTTTCTGACACAGACATGTTCTTCGCTAGGTTGCACACCTAAAATTAGTTTTAATGATCTCTGATTGCTTCAGTCGGACAACATTAGTACTGAGGTGTATATCAACCTGAAAATATTTTCAGTTACTGTTAGCCAGCACTTTTAAATTTGCCAAGAAGTTGGTTGCTCTGGCACCAGGTAGACAACTTTCTATGGTTGCTGGCGTCATTAAGGTCACGTTTCTTATAATCGAATCTCCAATAACCAGAGAGCTTTCAACAGACGTCTCAGGGGGTGTTTCACTGAGTAAGTGAAACATTAATCAATCCAGTAAGTGACCTCAGAGAACTCGCACCTGATTTGGTACAGATCCAGAGGACTTGGTTAACGCCTGCCTTGTGGCAGTGGTGAATGTCCTCCCAAGCATGCCAGTACTATGGAAGGATGGTGCATTTAATCGCGTCGTGCCCAATAATAGGCTGTACCCTACCAGTTAGGAAGAGGGTATAGGTGGGAGTGGTTTCGGCTCTACCCTTTTCCCCACAAAGAACTCTCCTGCCCTCCGTAGTGTCCTGGGGGCTACATCAGCAGTCTCTAGTAGCCCTCATTGATTCAGGGGCTGAGGACTGCTTCATCAATGCTGCCCTGGTCAAGCAGTGGCCACCACACTAGTTCGGGTTCCCCTGGACGCTCAATCTCTCACAGGAAGTAGAATGGCAACGGTGACCCATACTACCATTACAGTGAGTCTCCGTTTATCTGGTAATCACACAGAAAATATAACCCTGTTAATAATTGATTCCCCCCAGGCCCCACTGCTGTTGTGGCACCCATGGCTCCTCAGGCATAACCCTCATATTGATTGGGGCAAGGGTCTTATTACCGGCTGGGCCCCGTCATGTCATTCTCGCTGCCTGCGCTCTGCCCTGTCGCCAGTGCTTTTCTTCTCTAAAGAAGCTCTTGATCTCTCAGGATCTACTTGGAGTATTCAGTAAGTCCTGAGCATTGTCCCTTCCGCCTAACCGCCCATATGATGCTGCCATTGACCTGCTCCCGGGTACAAGTTCACCTAGGGGATGCCTTTACTCACTCTCTGCATCAAAAAGGACTGCCATGGAGGAATATATAGTGCAGGCATTAGCCGCAGGAATTATACAGCCCTCCTCTTTGTCTGCGGGAGCCGTTTTTGTTTTTTGTTGAGAAGAAGGATAGTCCATTTCGCCCTTGTATAGACTACAGAGGCTTAAATGAAATCACCATCGAGAACCGTTACCACCTGCCATTGCTGTCATCTGTCATGGACTAATTACAGGGTGCACGGATCTTCACAAAGCTTAAAAGCTTGGACCTAAGGAACGCCTATCACCTAATCAGGATTCAGGAACGTGACGAGTGGAAGATTGCATTCAACATGCCCACTGGCCATTATGAGTATCTTGTAATGCCTTTTGGTCTTACCAATGCCCCAGCCGTCTTTCAAAAAACTGTCAATGAGGTCCTGCAGGACATGCTTAACTGGTTTGTTTTTGTTTACCTTTACAATATCTTAATCTTTTGACGGAACAAAGAGGACCGTGTGTAGCATTTCTACGAAATTTGCACCAATGCACCATATCATTTTTAGGGTTTGTCTTTGTGGAAGGCACGGTCCAAATGGACCCTGCCAAATTGAAAGCAGTCAGCTAGTGGTCGCAACCTTGCATGCGGAAGGATCTGCAATGGTTTCTGCGGTTCGCTAAATTCTATCAACATTTTATCCAGGGGTACATTATATGGTCGCTACCCCACTAAATGCACTCACCTCTTCCAAGGTTCCGTTTCATTGAAGGAACAATGGAACCATTTCTAGTCTTAACAGACCATAAAAACCTTGAATATTTACAGTCCACTAGACGCCTTAATGCCTGCCAAGCTAGGTGGTCACTATTTTTTGCCCGCTGCAATTTCTTGTTTTCTTTTAGGCCTGGGGTGAATAACTGCAAACCTGATGTGCTATCACAGCAGTTTGATGAGGATGACCCCAGCCCTATTCTGCCACTCGGCTGCTTTGTTGGGGCTGTATCCTGCGGTATTGAGGAAGCGGTCCAGCTGGTACAGCGCTTCCTTCGTCCTCCTGCAGGGGGCCTCCCAAACAGACTCTAAGTCTCAAAATTTATGAGTACTTGAACACTCCAATGGGGGCACTCTTCCCTCTTAGCATGCCAACCAGGGCTCCGGGGAACTACAGCCCTCTTAAAGCAGCGTTTCTGGTGGCCATCTATGCTTCAGGATATTCAGAGCTATATCGTAGCTTGCCCAGTCTGCATGCATAACAATACTCTGTCTTAGCCCCCAGCTGCTTTGTTGCACCCCCTACCTATTACTCGCTGGCCCTGGTCACATATTGCTTTGGAGTTTGTGCCTGGACTTCCATCATCCAATGGGAATATGGGGGTGCTTACTGTGGTCAATTGATTTTCCAAGGCAGTCCATTTCCATTCCTAAGCTCCTCTCGGCTAAAGAAACTGCCCAGCTGTTAGTCGATCATGTTTTTATGCTCCACGGTCTGCCAGCTGACATTGTCTCTGATAGGGGTCCCTGGTTTGTGTCCCTTTTTTGGCAGGAGTTCTGCAAACTTCTTGGCGTCACTGCAAGTTTATCCTCTGAGTTTCATCCCCAGTCCAATGGTCAGACTGAGCCAACCAGGACCTGGAGCGAATGTTGCGTTGACTGGCCTTGCACTCCCCCAGTACATGGTGTACCTATCTGTCCTAGGCAGAATATGCGCACAATTCTCTACCAGTCTCTGCTATGGATGTTTAACCCTTCCAGTGCCCCCACTATTTCCAACCCTAGAAGGAGAGGTCACAGTTCTGGCAGTGTAACATTTCCTTCAATGCTGTCACCGTTCCTAGGGTTATGCATGCTTTTCGTTATTACGAACCAGGGCCCAGATGGTACATTATGCTAACAGGCACCATTCTTGTACTCCTGTTTACCGAGTGGGTCAAAAGGTCTGGTTTAGCACTCGATATTTACCACTGCATGTCTAATCAAGCAAGTTAACTCCTTGTTTTGTTGGCCCGTTTTCAGTTTCCAAGGTTGTTAAGCCCTCTGTGGTGTATCTCCAGCTACTGCAATCTATGCAGCGTATCCATATGGCTTTCCACGTGTCTCTGCTTTGGCCCCATGCGACCAGTCCTCTGGCTTCTCCTGTTCTGCCCCCACCCCCTCCCCAATTGGTAGATGATGGTGAAGCATTTGCTGTCTGTCGGCTGTTGGATGTCCGTCGCAGGGGGTGGAGCCTCCAGTACCTGGTGAACTGAGATGGTTACGGCCCTGAAGAGTGTTCCTGGGTACCGGCCGTTTTGTTCTTGATCCATCATAGATCTCTGCTCTCCAATGTCGTCGCCTGGATCTCTGGCCTTGTCTGCCAGGAGGCGGTCATTGGAGGGGGGGTACTGTCATGAATTGCTGCAGGGAATCTATATCGTCATCCCAGCCACGTCCCCCGGGGATTCTTAACGATAGGGCTTCCCTGAGGTGATCAGTTTTCACCAAACGTGGCTCTGTCCATTTGTGCATTATGACCAAACATCTCTACTTTGGTCTTGTCTGTCCAAAGGACATTGTTCCAGAAGTCTTGTGGTTTGTTCAGACGCAACTCTGCAAACCTAATCTGTGATGCCATGTTCTTTTTAGACAGAAGAGGTTTTCTCCTGGCAACCCTTACAAACAAGCCATTCTCGTTCTGCCTTTTTCTAATTATCCTCCTATGAGCTTTACCATTTAACATGCTAACCGAGGCCTGAGATGTAGTTCTTAGGTTTTTTGCAATTTCTCTGGGCATTCTCTGGGTGTCCTTGCGGTGAATTTGCTGGGATGTCCATTCCTGGGAAGACTGGCAACAGTCATGTTTTCCACTTCTGAATAATCTTACTCACTGTAGAACAATGGATTCAAATTGTTTGGAAAGGACCTTCTTACCTTAATTACTTTCTGGGATCATTGATGTCTTTTATATAATGATGGTCACACTTGCTGATGATCAGTTAGCCAAGTGCATTTGATTAGCAGCACCTGGCTCTCTTAATTCCTATGGAAGCAGTCGGCATGTGCTTAATTTTTCACACACTGCTTCTGTATTTTGGCTTAGTTTTTGTTAAATAAATAATGCCATGGTGTAATGTCATATGTTGTTGTTCATCTGAGGTTATATTTTATCTAATTTTAAGATCTGCTAAGGTCGAGATTATTTTAATTATATCCTGATACGTAAAATGTTCTAATTGATAGAGGGTGTACTTTATTTTCACATGACCATATATATATTTACCTGTCATTGAATGGATCCATCCATCCATTTTCCAGACCGATTATCCTACTGGGTCGCGGGGCATCCGGAGCCTATCTTGGAAGCAATGGGCACGAGGCAGGGAACAACCTAGGATGGGGGGCCAGCCCATCGCAGGGCACACTCACACACCATT
>JAODJX010000097.1:31503898-31514081 GCA_026776945.1 Isichthys henryi | reverse complement strand
TGTTTTTGGACTGTGGGGGGAAACCAGAGTACCCGGAGGAAACCCCACGACGACATGGGGAGAACATGCAAACATGTAACCCAGGTGGAGACTTGAACCTGGGTCCCAGAGGTGTGAGGCAACAGTGCTCATTGAATAGATTTTAAAGCAAATTCCCACTTCTGCCCTCATTCAAACTGGCTATGGAAGATAATGTGATATGACGTGTACAGGACATTACTGGGAATATGGTCTCTATGACAATGTAGTTTGAATAAAACTATAGATTATAGAACCTGTGATAGAGCTGCTCACTGTCAATGAGCATATGACTCATGGTCAATATACACAGCAACCTCACAGGAGAACCTGTTTTGTGCCAACAGCTGCTGGCTGTCTAAATTTTTAATTTAACTATATTTAATAGTTTCTCTAACTGTAGTGATTTAGGTTACAGTCATATGTAGCTTTTATTTTCTTTTAGACTGTGACTCTTATTAGTTTATATTAAATATACAGATCTGTGTGTGTATAATAACAGGCTTTTTTTTAGGCTGAACAGGTGTAATCTCACAGAGAAATGCTGTGAGGCATTGGCTTCAGCCCTCAGATCAAACTCCCCACCCCTGAGAGAGTTGGACCTGAGTGACAATGACCTGCAGGATTTTGGAGTACAGCGGCTCTCTGCTGGACTGGGGGATTCACATTGTAACCTGGAGATACTGAGGTCAGTATTACTGGGTTTTCCACACTATAAAATAGAGATACTTAGGTCATATTTTATAATGTAACCTGTGTGGAAGAAAATAAAATCAACTCTTCAACACTCTGGCATGAGGCATCTCAAGCACTCAAAGCAGTCAGTTAATAAACTGTAACACCTAATACCCTATAAGGACTGCCAAGATTGGTCACAAAACACCAGCAAACCAAACTCAAACTATGAACCAATATAATTCTCCATGTTCTACATTAGTATCAGGGTAACATTGACCCATTTTGCTCAATTCTCAAAACATGCTGTTTTTCTGTACTGCTAAACTTCTATTATTGATATACTATGAGTATTATGGAAACACAATTTCTGTTGTTGAATCCCTTCCTGCAGGGGCCCCCCCCCCCCCCTTTTTTTTTTGCCGCCCATCTGACCAAGGTCTTCACGGCTTGCAAAATTGACTACAAAGACACACAGTATCCAAAACAATATCTTTATGCCTGTAAAAATTATTTAGCTCAGGTCAATTTTAGTATCTCCACCAGTGTATAAGGAAATTAATTAAGTTTTAATTAATTAGTATTTACTGGCAATTATTAACTAATCGTTATGTCGAATGGTTGGTCCCTCCAAACTCAATTGCAGAATCCCTGTGAATCTGTTAATGTGAGACTTAAATGGGATTCACTAATTACCAGGATCGCTTAGTAACCTGGGTTAGAAGGCTCGTCCAGCGAGCTACATTACCATGTAATGTAAATGATTGGTAGAGAAGCTCCCCTCACGGCCATTGAGAGAGAGTCTCATGATATTTCAGGTGAGTTTGAGGTTTCATAGCGTAGTAGCCAGTTCGCACAGAGGTAGTGACTAGTGTGAGCACTCAATGAACGGAGGCTGAAGTTATGTAAAAGCCGAACTTAAAAGAAATTTTCAGGTGTTGGTTGAGTCTGTGCTATGTAAGGCAGGATGTACGGAGAGGGAGGGTTGCGTGCCAAGTCGAGGGATCCCTATCCAAGTCGAGGTCCACCCTGCTGTCCGTAGGTCCCTAAATCTTTGGGCCATAAATGGAATGCTGGCCTCCCTTGTTATCTGTGTGTGTGGGGGGGGGTCACTAACCCCCCTTTTGTGCCTAGGCCAGCGAGTACCTCTTGTACCAGGGTAGGCCTTGTCTCAGGCCACCTGGAATCTAAGCTCTGTTATATGTGGATATGTGATCCTACATGCCTAAGGCCTAAGACATAACAGATCCACTATTTCTCCCTCCCCTGGCCTACCAATTGTCAATTTGCTTTCCGCACCTGTAGATACTGAGGTCAGTATTATTAGGTATTCCACACTGTAACCTGGAGATACTGAGGGCAGCATTACTGGGTATTTCATACTGTAATCTGTAATTATTGAAATCTTTATTGGAGTCGTCACATTTACTTACTACTAATACTTGTAATGGTAAGGTGACTTTATATACTGGAACTAATGCAGTGTTTTTGTCTGTCTCTCTGCAGGCTGTCAGGCTGTAGAGTCACAGAGAAGGGCTGTTCTATCTTGGCTTCAGCTCTGAAGTCAAATGCCTCACATCTGAGAGAGCTGGATCTGAGCTACAATGACCCAGGAGACTCAGGAGTGAACATGCTCTTTGCTGTATTGGAGGCTTCCAGCTGTAGACTGGAGAAACTGAAGTGAGTACAGAATAAAAAAAATTACAAAAAAGGGTCTAGGCATCAGGAAATAATATAATAACATTTATAACATAAATAATGTATTTCAGCAGTGACATAATAAACAAAGAGCTTCTTTTTTCTTTTCCTATTTCCTTTTATCTCACAAACTTATCAGCACTTGTTTCAGGTTGGAAACAATTAATCAGTGAAGCATTACATAACTATTTTCATTCTTTAAAAAATATGCAAAAGATGTGTGTTGGTTAGCAGAGTAAATAGATTTTAAAAAAAGAACCGGTGCTAATTTCGAAATTAACCCCATGCATAAAATATAATCTACACCAATCAAAACTGGGATGACTGGTAAAATTCTTTTTATTAAATTCACTGTTCTAAAAAAACTATTCTGTCATGGTCCCTATTCTCCTCATTTGCATTTAACATACATACATCTCTTCAAAAACTGGATCTATAATTGTTTAATTTTCCTAAGGGTGGACCGGTGTGAACTCACAGAGAAATGCTGTGAGGCGCTGGCTTCAGCTCTCAGATCAAGCTTCTTATGCCTGAGAGAGCTGGACCTGAGTGACAATGACCTGCAGGATTCTGGAGTGCAGCTGCTGTCTGCAGGACTGGGGGATACACACTGTAACTTGGAGATACTGAGGTCAGTGTTACTGGGTATTCCATGCTGTTAACTGGAGACTGGAGATGCTAAGGTCGGTAACACTGGGTATTTCACACAATCTGTTATGACAGGGCGTGACTCAAGGCATGGTGAGATGCTTTTAGTGGCCCCAAAAGGAAAAACACTAAAAACTCAAAAAAAGCATTAAATGAAAGGACCATGAGAGGTCAAAATAAAACAGGTAAATGACAAAACTAAGGCAGGGAAACAACAGGAAACTACATTAAAACTTAGGTAGGGAGCAACACAGGAACAACCAGACTAACACGGAAAACTACCATGGCTACAGACACACAGTAGCAGCCAGAAGGTGACACAACTGAACATAATGACCAGCTCAGGAACAGAATGAGGGCAGCCAGATGTTGGTGTGCCCAGGGAGCTAGGGCTTAAGGGCCTTGCTCAAGGACCCACAGATGTGTTGAGGCTGGGTTTGAACCGGCCACCCTGACACTGTCAACTGAAGATACTGAGATCAGTATTATTGAGTGTTCCATATTGTAAACTAGAGCTACTGAGGTTAGTTTTACTAAGTATTCCACTTTGTAAAATGAAGATCCTGAGGTCAGTATTACACAACAGGAAAAAAGGGTCTAGTGTATTCCACACTGTAAACTGTAATTATTGAAATCTTTATTGGAGTAATCACATTAAAAGTAATACTTTTAAGGTAAACTCCTTATTTACAGGAGTTTCTTTCTGTCTCTGTGCAGGCTGTCAGGCTGTAGAATCACAGAAAGAGGCTGTTCTTCCCTGACTTCAGCTCTGAGGTCAAACCCCTTACACCTGAGAGAGCTGGACCTGAGCTACAATCACCCAGGAGACTCAGGAGTGAAGCTGCTCTCTGCTGTACTGGAGGATTCCAGCTGTAGACTAGAGAAACTAAAGTGAGTACAGGGTTTGCATCTGTCTCTGCTAACAACTCATGTACTGTACATTATATAGACAAAAGTATTGGGACACCTGGCCATTGCACGTGCAGGAATTTGTATGACATCCCATCCTAAATCCTTAGGCATCAGTACCGAGTTGGTCCCCCCTTTGCAGCTATAACAGCTGGCACTGTTCTAAGAAGGCTTTCCACAAGTTTTTGGATAGTTTCTGTGGGAATTTTTGCTGATCCATCCAGCAGAGCACTTGTGAGGTTTGACACTGATATTGGACATGAAGGCCTGGCTCATTTATCTCTGCTCTGTGGTTAGGGCTCTGCGTGGGCCAGTCAAGTTCTTCCACACCAAACTCACCCAACCCAAGACCTTGCTTTGTGCACTGAGGCACAGTCATGCTGGAATAGAAAAGGCCCTTACCCAAACTGTCCCCACAAAGCTGGAAGCATAGAATTCTCCGAAATGTCTTGGCATGCAGAAGTATTAAGAATTCCCTTCACTAGAACTAAGAAGCCTAGCCCTACCCATGAAAAACAACAACCCCATACCATTATCCCTCTTCTAGCAAACTTTACAGTTGGCACAATGCAGTCAGGCATTGCCAAGCCCATACTTATCCATCAGACTTCCAGATAGAGAAGCTAGATTCATCACTCCACAGAACACATTTCCACTGCTCCAGAGTCAAGTGGCAGTGTGCTTTACACCATTGCATCTGATGCTTGGCACTGCGCTTGGTGATTTGAGGCTTGCAAGCAGCTGCTTGGCTATGAAAACCCATTGCATGAAGCTTCTGTTTTGTGCTTGTCTTAATGGCAGAGGAAGTTTTATGCACTATGCAGCGCTCAGCACTCACAACCCCATTCGGTTACTTTATGTGGTTTGACACTTTGTAGCTGAGTTTCTATTGTTCATAAATGCTTCCTTTGTTTCAATAGTACCACTTACAGTTGATCATGGAATATCTAGCAGGGAATAAAATTCACAAACTGCCTTATTGGAAGGGTGACATTCTTTCACAAATGTTTGTAAACCTATTTGCATGGCTAGGTACTTCATTTTATACACCTTTGCCAATGGGACTGAATGAAACACCTGAATTCAATAATACTTTTGTTCATATGATGTATGTGGAGAAGATGCAACAGCTAATACACCTGTACTACTTCTCCTGTAGTTTGGACCACGGTGAAGAGTGCAGGACCAGACCAAGGTTCCACAAATGTAAGTTTGTTTTTGTATGTTTTTACTAATAATACGATTCATAGTACTTTTTTAGTGTAATAATGCAATTGTTGTGATGTGTGTTTTTTTGCTGTATGTAGACAGATTTCCAAGTATATGTTTAGCTGATTTTCTGTGTGTGTGTGCGAATTATGTTTATATTACATTGTGGGGACATTTGGCCCAATTCCATGACAGTCTGCTCTCAAAAGTCTGGCAAAAAACTGCTACATCATGCCTGGTTACAAAGCACTGGAGCTAAGGAAGTGTCTTGGCTGGCCTTGGTGGTGAAGCTAAAACAGACTGAAACATTCTTGTACTTCAAAGAACCCATTGATCAACAGTAGACTTTGATAAGCCCTGCACTTTGTGATGCGATAGCCCAAACCATCGGATATAGACCAAAAAAACATCAAAGTTGGCTTGATGAGGACTCGGAGACCATCATCTACCAGCTGGAAAACATGCAGAATCTACATAAAGCATCCCTGCTCAACCCATTATCTAGGCTATCAGAGAGCAATGGCAAGCAGCTCACGGGGATGTGCAAAAGATTGTGAGGCCACCGCAGAATGAATGGTGCAGGAATAAGGCACAAGAAATACAAGAATATGCAGATATAAATTATAAATTTATAAATTATAAGATATAAATGATCATTTTTACAACTCAGATAAACCCATATTTAGTCCAAGAAATAATTTTCTTATTCACCTGAAAACAATTGATGATCTTACACTCCGAAAAGACCAGCTGAGAAGTCATTTGAGATGGGCTGAACATTTTGATACTTATCTTATACACAGCAGACACTTGCAGATCACTCCATACTTAAAGAGCTGCCTGAATACCATTATTCTTTTCCTCAGTGAGACACCAACCTTCTTTAAGGTTCTGATAGTTGTCTGCTCCCTAAAAAATAACAAGTCCCCTGTCATTGCTGCTGAGTTGCTGAACAAGGACACTGTACCAATTTATCACCAGAGTATGGGAGGCAAAAGAGGGTCCCCAGCAGTGGTGGTACACAAATATCGTCACTGTATATAAAAACAGGGGTGATAAGTCCATCTGCAGCAGCAGTAAGGGAATTTCTCTTCATATTGTTGCGGGGAAACTCCTGTCAAAGATCGTGGTCACGAGGCTGGCTGATAACATCAGGGTCATTCCATGTCAAATCATCACACTTTCAGACCCCATCGTCACAGATTTTAACGAAACCTGGCATGCTCATTTGGTCACATGAGTAACTCAGGAAACAGAAATTGGGCATTTCTTGGATCAATATTGAGGGAGATTTAAGCAGAGTTAACTTTTTTTGGGAGGACTATGATTTTGACTGGCTATATTTACCTTAATATAAGCTGCACAGAAATGGTCCTCATATTGTTTTAAAGTTATTGTCCAGCTCTACAGATTGAATAAATAATATGGCGTCCCGATATGAATAATTACTATGTAATAACTGATTATAATATTAAAAATTCAATAACAAAAAAACCTGTATTACAGAATTGATCAGTTTTTTACTAAAGCTAGCTCATAATATCATGAACATCTCCAAAAAATTTGGTCTTTGGTTGTTGCTGAGATATCTTGGCTTAAAGGTAGCGTCACATGGTTTCATATCACTAATGGGCCTTTTTAATGGCAACCAAACTGACATGAAATAGTATAACAAGCACAGATGTAAGTAATAACATTAATTAAAGGTTACAAATATGCTACACTGAAATTTAAGGAAAGCTTCATTAATTTCATTGCAGACACATGTACATGCCATACGATTGAAAAGGCCCACATGGCTAATAAATATGGCTAATAAATGCCCTGCATTCTTCAGAGGTGAGTGAGGTGTGCAAATCGGTCCAGTATAGTAAGTGCACACTGAGGGAATCACTCGATTTTGCAAGCATCAAAGGTTATGCCGTGGCTGCATATGATGATAATTGGTGGCTAGGATGTGTTGAAAACTATGTCCAGCACTGGAGAGTTGAGACCGAGTTTTTTACATCTTCAGGGACTATCTCCATCCTATTCATTCCTATGCCATCCTGATAGATTTGTTATGGATCATCAGAATGTGATCCTGTGACAGCAACAGGGTGGACATACACAATTTCAAAAAATACAAAATAGCTGCATCAAATGCTCTGATGGACTATAAATTGAGGGTACAGTCAGCCCCCGTTCATTCGGGCTTCCTGATTCACGAATTCACAGATCCGCAAAAATTACATGTAACGGTGATGTTAAAGCGGCGTGGGCACTAGAAGCTGCCTCGCGCTCTGAGATCTACGGTTCCTCGCCCACCCTCTGTGCAGTCGGCGCGTCTCTCCCCCCCCACCCCCCCGGCTGTGTTAGGCAGCGCGTGTCGCTGAACTCTTGGGGTTACCTTCTCTCATAATTGTGACCCTATAGTGCTTGACAATAGCTTTAAAACAATATGAAGACCATTCCTGTGCAGCTTATAATAAGGTAAATATAGCCAGTCAAAGTCATAGTCCCCCCAAAACTTTGTTTGCTTAAATTTCCCTCAATATGTATTGATCCCAGACACGCCCCATTTCAGTTTCATGAGTTACTCATGTGACCAAATCAGCATGTTAAGTTTGTTAAAATCCGTGACGATGAGGTCCGAAAGTGTAATGATGTATCATGGAATGACCCATCACTGAATTAGTGCTACCTAAGTCACAATGTGGTTTCTATAAGAACGGGTCAGCTGATATGATTTTCATCAGAAAAGTGCTGTGAACAACACCAGGACCTCTTTATGGTCTTTGTTGATCTCTTCAAAGCATTTGACTCTGTGAACAGGGAGCTGATGACTGTGCGTATGGCTCTATCCCCAAGACCTTCAGTTCGTCCTAGCAGTCCTTGTCAAAACTTTTAACAAGTTGGGTTTATTTGTTTAACACCACAAAAACTGGAGGTGATCTGTCAGCGGAGCCTTGGAAGATAACATTCACCACCACTCCTTACAGTCAGCTCTGAAAACTCACAATAGCTTAGTTTTATAAAAAAAAAAAAAAAAAAAACTGGACACCATCATGTCAGAGGATTGTAATATTGATCATGAAATACAAAACCAGATCAAACAAACAGCAGCTGCCTTTGGAAAATTACGGCAATGAGTCTTTCAAAACAAGAGCCTCAATCTGCACACCATGGTAGCTGTATATCATGCTGTCTCAATATACACTGTCCTCTATGGCTGGGAAACCTGGGTCATTGGGGTCACAGTTGCCACATCATGTCACTGGAGAAGTTCTATTTAGGGTGCCTAGAATTCATTCGGAGCCTCACTTGGCATTATCGAGTACCTCAGACCCATATACTTCCTAAGGCCAAATGCAGAATTATTGAGGCCACAATTACCTAACATCAGCTATGGTGGCTTGCCCCAAAATCAACGGCCCCTCAGAGTACTTTATGGACAATTACATCATGGCCAGTACTCAGCTGATGGGCAGAAAAAAAGGTTTAAGGACCAGATGAAGGTGTCTCTGAAAAGGTGATGGGGTTAGACCTCACAACCAGCAGCAATGCTGCTGCGGACTGCAATACCTGGTGTCAGCTCACTCTGGACGGAATATATATGCTAGAGGAGAACAGGATAGCTAGTAGGCAACAAAGGCAAGCCTGGAGGAACACATCCAATAGTCCTACCACCGCCAATGCCATCTAACAAGCCCCACATGTTATAAAAACTTGTTCTAGCATCTGATTTTTTTACAAATTGCTGGGTTTAGATGGGTGGCATGATGGAGCAGTGGTTAGTGCTGCTGCCTCACAGCAAGAAGGTCCTGAGTTTGGTCCCTGGGTCGGGCATGGGTCCTATCTGTGTGGAGCTTGCATAATCTCCCTGTGTTCACACTGAGTTTCCGCCGGGGGCTCCGGTTTCCTCCCACAGTCCAAAAGTGTGTGTGGTAGGTTAATTGACGACTCTAAGCTGGCCCCATGAGTGTGTGCACCCTGCAGTGTGTTGGTAACTACCCAGGGTTGGTTCCTGCCTGCACCTGTTGTTCCTGGGATAGGCTCTGGTCTCCTTCTATGACCATGGTAAGGATTAAGCAGTTACAGGGATGGATGGGTTTGGATTTATAGATGATAGTTTCCTAAATAAAAATGGTAGCCTGTGTACTTCTTTACAAGTAAATGCTTTATAGCTGCTCATGCTCTGTTGATTCAATAACTGCAGAGTTCCAAATTTCCTCTGGCATTAACCCCAGCAGACTTAACAGTGTCCTGTTAGCTTCATGGAATGGGTTTCCATACCCAAGCATCTGCATGTACAGTAAACCTCATAATGCCAAGTGTTGGATGGAGTGGTGTAAAGTACGCAACAACTGATCTCTGGAGCAGTGGAAACATGTTCTGTGGAATTGATGAAACATGCTTCTCTGTCCAGCAGTTTATTCGATGTGTCTGGATTTGGCAGATAGCCGGAGAACATTACCTGCATGACTGCATCATGCCAACTGTAAATTTGGCTGGAGGAGGGATTATGGCGTGGGGTTGTTTTTCAGTAATTGGTCCAGGCCCCTTAGTTCCAGTTAAAAGAACTGTTAATGTTTCAGCATGCTAAGACATTTTGGACAATTCAATGAATTGTCAATTCAATCATCATCCACTTTTATGGGGACAGTTTGGGGAAGGAAGGAAGGTCCTTTTCTGTTCCAGCATGACTGTGTCCCAGTGCGCAAAAGCAACATCCATATAGACATGGTTTGGTGTGGAAGAACTTGACTGGCCCACACAAAGCCCTGGGATATCATAAAAGTTCCTGTAGGTGTAATAGCTAGATGTCCCAATACTTTTATCCATATAGTGTATGTTTGATGGATGTTGCTGTTTTGTAATTTTATTCACCCGTAATTAAGCCTGTTAATTTAGCACGCACAACTTTTGGTAAGGGGCCATACTTTCAGTACATGCGCACGGAGGGGGGGTCTAAAAATTTGACCGAATTTTTCGTACGTGTGCGTATGCTGGGGGGGGGGGGGGGTGAATAAAATTTACAAATTTA
>JAODJX010000097.1:31491949-31503798 GCA_026776945.1 Isichthys henryi | reverse complement strand
GTCAACTACCCAGCGTATGTGTGCATACAGGGGGGGGAGGCGGGTCCAAAAAATCGGTAAAATGTGCATACGTACTAAAAGTATGGCCCCTAAGTCTTACCACCAACACCACATGGCATCCGACATTTCATGAGTTATTTGACATGCTTGAATTCCTGTTACATTGTGCTGTTTTAGTGTTTATAGAAATATAAAGTACAAGCTACCGTGCAGTCTGCTCCCATATCAATACCTCACACTTGCAGCGCAGAGGGCAGCCAGAATGTCACAGAATTGAGTGGCTACAAGAGTATATTGGGAATAAAATGTGTGTATTGAAGTAAGTTCTGTGTTAGTGAGTATGTGAGATGTGACAGTGATAAAATGATGTAGATGCTGATCTTTGTGATGGTGTGCTCTTCCTCTTGTCTACAGACTCCTGTCAGCTGACTCTGGACCCCAACACAGCATACATACGCCTTTCTCTGTCAGAGGGGAACAGGAAAGTGACATGTGTGGCAGAGGAGCAGTCATATCCTGATCATCCAGAGAGATTCATCTGTTGTCAAATTCTGTGCAGAGAGAGTCTGACTGGTCGCTGTTACTGGGAGGCTGAGTGGAGTGCAGACAGAGCCCGGATAGGAGTAACTTATAAAGGAATCGGGAGGAAAGAAGCGAGTGCTGACTGTGTGCTTGGACATAATGACAAGTCATGGATTCTGTGTTGCTCTCCTCACAGTTACTCTGTCTGGCACAATCATACACCGACTTACATACCCATACAACCCTCAGGTTCCCGCAGAGTAGGAGTGTATCTGAACTGGGAGGCCGGTACTCTGTCCTTCTACAGAGTCTCCTCTAATAGATTGACCCTCCTGTATAATTTCACCTCCTCATTCACTGAGCCCCTTTATCCAGGGTTTTATATTTATCAAAACTCATCATTGTCCCTAAGCATGTTGGGATAGCTCAGTGTGTTGGAGGAAAAATCTGGGGTTGCTTTCCTGAAAGCTTCGTAACGCTATTGTAGTTCGTTATCTAGCACTTAAGATTGATTTTTAATTAGCGAGCATTTCCTGAAACCCTTTGTACATAATGTAGTTCGTAATCTTACTCGAAGATTTCCAAATGGCCCCACCCACTTGTTATTTTCTGTTGTTCTTTATTGGAACTTTTGTCTGCTGTCCTGTGACAGAGACACAGACACCCACCAAAATAGATCATAAAGACACACTGACCGTCTTTTTTGGACCAAGACATAATGCTGATGATATAATATTCGGATTGCCCCCCCCCCTTTCCTCTTTGCTAACCATCAAATGGCTTTCCTTATCTTTGAGCTGCTCCACTCTAGGTTTCCTAGCTCTCATCAAGGCCACAGACTTCCACTGATAACAATATTCTGACTTGTACATTCCCTTACCACAACCATTTCCCCTTCTTTCCAGCATTGTCTCATAACATTCTAGCTCCAGTATGTTTAGAGTGCCCTCCTTCGGCTATCTACCCCCATTCTGATGATTCCAGTTTTTGCAAGTCTCAGGCCTGTCACCCGTTCCATTATCTGCCTTGGAGATGGTTTTCCTGGTTCCCCTTTATTACACCTCCTCATCTCCCCCTCGATCTCCGAGTCCCTTTTCGGAGGGTGCGAATGTTTGCTCGACACACTGCCCATTATTTAACCTTTAACAAACAACGTTGAACACCGGACCTATGAAATATCTGTTCTGGCCCTGATATCCTACACACTCCCTTTCTGCCCCCTCCCTGTAGCCAGGGTAGCTGCCGTCTGTACAAAGCACGCAGCTGCTGGGTGGCCACTAAACTACAAGGCACCTTGTTACTGGGTGATGAAGAATCATAAAAGAACCAAGTATAACTCCAAACATTGGGTGTTTTGAAAGCAAATGAACAAGCTCATTCCAGTCTGTATATCTCAGATCCAACACATGATTCCCCAGGCAACTTTGTGCTATATTAGTCCACAGGGCTATTCCATTTAATGTTGACTCATTCTCCAAAAGCAACACATATGATCTTATTGACATATACTGTCTCCTACTCCCGTGGGACCGAGAGTGGGCTAAACTACGAACAGTCCCTCAGCTTGGTGCCAGGGGTCTACGCCAGCACCTGTCTTAGGTTGTTCCTGTCCTCACACAGGAATCTTACCTGTCATTCGCTTGTTATACAGTGCTGTGCTACCGCATGCATTGCATTCACTGTCCAGCCTTCATCATACAGTGCCACGCCATGCAGTGCACTCAAAATCATGGACTTTCCCAAGGTCTTGTGCATCCATCTATCACGTAATAGGTCACTCAGGTCTCATCCAAAGGGCGTACCCTTTCCCTATCACAGGTGGATTCCTATCTGGAGTCCTCCTCTCCCCCAGACAGAGCGCTCACCCAATGGCCTTCTAACCGCTGTTACCACTTTCCCTGTGCTTGGATCCCTCAGTCAAGGCGGACTTTCACATAACACTATCTCCACATTCAAACGCTACCAAAAACATAACATTTAGCAAGAAGCAAAGCAGCAGCAAGAATGAATAAACAGAGAAACCTTTACCTCACCAAAGCAGGTCCGACCAAATTAGTCTGAGGAAGGTTCAGGTCTGGACAGCGTGATCTCCGTTGTTCCTTGACGAGGGACCGGGCCAATCCTCGATCTTGTCCAGATCTGGTCCTGCCATACTTGCTTCTCTTGCAGGATCCCTCCATCCGGAACAAACAGAGAACTCAGCTGCCCCACGTTGGGCGCCAAAACTGTGGTAGAAAAATTATAAATCAACCCATCTGATAACTCTAGTTGAGCCACTTAGAATAAAACTACCGACCTCTCAGTTTGGTGAGTAAAGTAATCTCTTTTATTCAAGCAATCCAGCAAAGCGCTCCCGTCACACTCTGGCACTTGGTACCAAGGCACCCCAAGCACAAAGTCCTGATTGGTCACAAAACACCAACAAACCAAGTTCAGACGTATATCAAACACAATTCTCTTGCTTTTAAAAAATTCCCCTGCCTCTTCAACCGTTTTGCTATTTAACTCCATCCAGTGTACAGTTTCTAGTTTCAGTCTCATACCATTAAAGTTAGTCTTCCTAACATTGTATACCTTTGTTTTGGACTTTTCTCTTCGGACACTAAAATTAATCAAATTTAACCATGTTATGATCACTACTGTCCTGCGGTTCTAAAACCTCAAATTTTCCATTCCTATCCTGGTTATTAGAGGAAACAAAATCAAGAAGGGCTTCTCCCCTGTTAGGGGTTTTAAAAAACTGAGTAAAAAAACAATCCTGTACTAATTCCACCATCTCAAGTTCATTTACCAAAGAGCCAGAGACTGTGTCCCACTGTATCCCAGGTAAATTAAAATCACCCATAACCACCACATCATTTTTATTACTCATAATCCTGATATTGTCATATAACATTTTGCTTTCCTCTGCAGCTACATTGGGTGCTCTATAACGAACACCGACAATTAATTTCATGACCCGCTCGTCCATTCCTAATGTGGGCCACACCCCTCATTTACCCCATTTTTACATGGGATTCCCCATGTTCACCAGCTGTTTCCTGTTGCTGTCATTACTTCAATGTATTTAGTCCATGTTTCAGTTTGTTTCCCCAATCTGGTCATTAACGTTGCATGTGCCCTGCTGTCCTGTGTTTCTTAATAAACCCTGCGTTCCCTGATTTTGGACTCCAGTTCCTGTTTCCCTGGTCCGTGTCTCCCTGAGTCGTGACACAAGCAGTCATTTTAACACAATTAACTCTCACTTACATCACAAACACTTAAAAACACATTTTTTTACTTGATGCAATTTATTTAATCCCTTATACATGTTCCCAGTCTAACTATAGAATACATACCAAAATTCAAATGGAAACCAGACTGTACCAGAGAAACTGCCTTTGAGAAGATGAATCTCCTTCTCTAATAGCATCATCCCCTAAAGGAAAAACAATACTTATGTTTTCTGATTAGCCAAACAATCACTGTATCTCTATTGTTTTCCCAGTACAGAGACAATACCTTCCAGTTTGCAGCTGACAGGGCCTGCCAACTCTACCTTTGGAGCTTTGTAGAGGGAGATAATTGGTCTCCGTTGATCCATAATACTTTCCTGCAAGTCCATTTGCAGGACCTACTGCCTTTCTGGTCTCATAGTTTGAAAGTAATTCAGACTTGTAGAGCCAGGCTGCTCTGGTTGCATCTTGTTCACATTTCCACTCTGAAAGATATCCATTTGCATGGATCACATAAATCAAGTGAAACAAATTTCATCCTAGTTGAATATGTAATTCATTGTCATTTGTCTGGTATGTTCCTAACTTTATTCCTGTGCTATGACTACCTGTTCTTTCCCCTACAAGTGACTTTTCTTCATGTTGATGAGATGCTGCATCTTCCTGCACTACCATTTCACCTGATGATTGCTCTGCTCTTGCTGAGACTCCAAGACGATAACATGTGGTTCCTCTACCCCGCTGGACAGATTCAAGACATCACTGTTCAGGTTCAGCCACTCAATGACCTGTGAGAGGGATTAACAGAAATTACAACATCCATCACCAACATACTTAGATTTACTTAGTTTCTATACTGCATATACAAAAATATATCATAAAAGTTTAAGGATTTTTCATTTTATTTAAAGGAATGTTAGTGTCACAATTCAGGCATTCTGTGAGTGGTCCTTGTTGCTGGAGGGAACAAAGCAGAAATTTCAGGCGCAACTTCAGGCGCAAAGGTGCATGGATGACTGAAAACAGAATGAAATTTAGCATTACCTGCTGAATGAAGGTAAAAGTGTTTTTCAGGCACTTTGGCTACTGCAGGTGGAGTGCGTAGGTAAAGTCAAACGAGAGGCACATTGCTTGAGGTATGTTGGTGAGTGAGGGCTTCCTTCGCAAGGCTCCCCTCTAGGAAGATGCCGACTCTTGAGGGGTTGCGTTGTGGCAATGCTGGGCTTGCAGCTCTGTTGTCCTCATAGCAGAGGATTCCCACTGAAATGTCCATGGAGTCTCCCTCAGTAAGACTTTACATAGTGCAAGAAACAAGACAAAAAGACGATATTCAGGTTAACAGCAATTTGTCTACAATCAGCTGTATAGAATTATTTAATATTATGATTTTTATAATTCAATGTGGTACTGTACGCAAGCTGTTAGAGCCATTTTGTGTGTGTTCATGTATAGGTGTCTTCCATGTTGTGACAGTAGGTGGTGTATTGGACAATGTGATATGTGAATGGTATAAATGGAGAAAGGGTTTACTCACAACTGCTCTTGAAGAACATAGACGCGTCATCTCCAAGAATGACTGGAAGTCCTCTCAGGACAAGGCATCCAATGGCTGTTGGCTCTGTGCTCTGCAAAGAGGTATAAAACACACTAGAGTGTAGAACAAAGAAATATATCTTATATCAGTTTATTTATCCATATAGAGAAATACCACAAGGGAAGGTGAGAGAAGAAGTTTTTGTAATATGGATGAACTAACCATCAATACCATTACCAGAAGAAAAGAAAAATATCAACCCACCGTTGTGTGCTGTAGCAGGTCAGATAATTGCTTGCCTATCCGACCTGTCTTCCTCTTGAAGATTTCCATCAAGCTTGGACACAAACTATTAAGAACATCAAAGAACTCTTTTTTAAGATTCTACCAACAGTCCTGTTAAACTCCAAGTAAACCTGAAAAATATAAAATATGCTCAATTTTGATATTCAGGCAGAGTTACTCATAACACAAATAAACCTCTCTGAGCATGATTGGAGCTTGGTGCCAAACATTAAAGGACGCATTCACAAACTTGGCTTTCAATGAAAAGTGCTGGCCAGTGTTGGACCATCTGGCTGATGTCAGGCTCATCCTTTACAACATCCTTCTAAGGGCAAATGTTATGCCCATGTTCTTTCAAATAAGAGAATAATTTGGGTTTTTCTTCTGCGTTTCATTGACCATGGCCTCTTGAACATCTTCAATGTTAGCAACATCCATTCCCTCAGGAAATTCTGGAAGGTAATTGATCTCCCCCTTCTTTATGGTTTTTTGTGAAGGCTCACCATCAGCATTACCACCATTACCTGTTACAGTACATCAGACTGTTCCAGCTGGCACATTTTCCTTCTGTAATTCCCTATTTTGAATTTAGGACTGTATATCTCTCCCTGACAGCCAACTGATGAGCCTTTTTCTTTAAGACAGGGGTGTTCTGCTACCAAGGCTTTTGCAACAACTTCAAACATCTCTTTTGTTGGATGGGCTTTGTAGCAATAGATTGTTTCTGCCAGTTTTTCAAGAATGCCATGCTTCATATCCTTTGTCACTTTCAGATAAGTGCCATCACGAAGATACATGAGGTTTTCTTGGTGTAATCTGTATTCCACATCTACAGAAAACTTTGGAATGTCAAATACATCAGGCAACTGTTTGCAACCATCCACAGATGAGGAAGAGAAGATCTATATGTCAGCCTGGCTGCACCCCTCACTGGTTATTTCACTTTGTGGCACTAGGATCAGGTCAAGCAGGGGAATAATTCGGATGGTAGGTGTCTCGGGGAGGTCAGAAATGTCTGTTAGGTTACAGGGTACATGGTTTAATTCCGGGTCCTCGTACTGTACAGTGAAGTTGTAATCAGGTTCAACTGATCTATTGAGCTAGTTTATTAAATCATCGACTGTATTTGGACCAGGAGTCATTGTCATTTTTCGTATGCACCTCTTACTAAAAATAACTCTCATAGTGAGTTTCTGTTGTGTAGCCATCTGAAGAAAAAAAGAAACATTGACAGATTTAGCAAATAACAAATCGCTTGAGAGTTACCATAAGCTTCCCTTGCACATTGTATACTGACAGTGGAAAGACATCATATAAATTGGACATCATAACCACACACATAGAAGGGCCATCAGTGTAGTATAGCTGGTAGGACTGAAAGTGCTCTTGGTACCATACTGTAATTTTTTTGCACACAAACAAAATGTCTGCAAAACTGTGTAATCTGACCAAATTCAGAGAGACCTGAACAGGAACCAATACAGAGCATCATATCTGTGTGATACTTGATTCCATCGATGCAGATAGATGAAGCAACAAGCACCGACCCAGGAGTGGTTATGTTTTGAGGGAGTACTCTCTGAATATCACTGAGGAGAGATGTGACCAAGGTCACTGCAACCTTTGTCATATCAACTGCTGGCCTGAAAAATGAGCTACAGTCCAAAAAGTAACTGAGTGCTCTCTGGTGTTTAGTAGGAAGTGCCACATTTTTTAAATTCTGGGACTCTCCGACTACTTTTTTGAAGAACTTATGTTTACCCTCAAAGTGCATATGTCAGGCCCGGCTCATCCAATCCTTGTGTGTGCCATGCCCCCTGATTATCCATGTGTGCTTCCCCGATCTTGCACAGCTGTGTCTGATTATTTTCGCCCAGCCTTGTCTATTTCAGTCCGTGTCTTGCCCTGGTTTTTGTCCATCATTGATGATGTTAGTCAATATTTGTGCTCTGTCCTGTTCAGTCCTGCTCCCAAATAAATCCCCGTTTTCCCCGACTTTCACCTCCTTGCCTGCCCGCTTGTCTGCCCGTCGCATTACCCGCGACTCTGACAGAATGACGGACC
Organism: Isichthys henryi; assembly: GCA_026776945.1. NCBI lineage: Eukaryota > Metazoa > Chordata > Actinopteri > Osteoglossiformes > Mormyridae > Isichthys > Isichthys henryi. Next base: position 31,496,178 of record JAODJX010000097.1, on the reverse strand, counting down.
ACAAGAAAAGAGAGGCACAGCAGCAGACCGAGGACCAGCGTCTCGGTCTGCTGCAAGAAGTATATTACTGGTTGAACCAGCCCGACGTCCAGGAGGACCCAGTCGCGCTGGATTTGGCCAGCGAAAGCAGCGATCTCCTGATGCCGATGTCCCCACCTGAGGGCAGGCACCTCCATCAGCTGGTTCAGCGCCTGAAGGCGCGGAGGTTCTGGCTGGATGCACTGTGTCGCGGTGGTTGTTCCCCAGCCGTCCGTCCTGTCAGGCATGGAGCAGCCTCCCGCGGCAACAGTGACCCAAAGGCGGAAGAGGATGAAGAAGCCGGCGAACGCCTCTACAATCATCCTGGGGGGCGTGCGCGCTCGTCCCCGCTTCTCACTCAGACGGTGAGCGGGAGGACATCACCACCGCTGCTAAGCTGCCTTCACAGGCAGCTTCCCCTGTCCAGGGAACACACCTGGCTGCCGCGGAGTTACTGCCGCCCCTTGAGCGGTACTTCTTCTGGCTAGCGCGGCTGGCCAAAAAGGGGGCCAGCGCAACGAGGGATGCTATCCCTCGCGTACCCAGGACTCTTAAAGGGGCCACGCCCGCCTCGCCTGCGCGGGACCTTCCTGTCCCGCCGGCGTTTGATCCGCCTGCAGCTACACCCGAGGCGCTGCTCCCGCCTCTGCCAGCAGTAGCCGCTACGCCCAAGGGGCTGCTCCCGCCTCTGCCAGCAGTAGCCGCACCGCCCGAGGCCCCTCTGCCTCTGCCTGCTGCAGCCGCACCGCACGAGGCCCCTCTGCATCCAGCACCTCCGCCCGAGGCGCTCCTGTCTGTCCTATCGCCCAAGATCCCTCTGTCTACCCTGCTGCCTACTGCAGCTCTTACGCCCGAGGCGCTCCCTCTGCCTCCGCTGCCTGCTGCAGCCTCTGCCCGAGGCTCCTCCGCCTCCGCCCGAGGCTCCCCTGCCTGTCCTGCTACCTGCTGCGGCTACGCCTGAGGCCCCTCAGCCTCCACCGCCTACAGCTGCTCTGTCAGAGGTTTCTCTGTCTCCGCCCGCGGCGCCGTCCATACTAGTGACTGTAACCCCTGTGACTCCTGTCCCTGATCCCACTCCAGTTCCTCCAGCTCCAGTCCCTGAGGAGGTGCCGGACAATCCGACCACTGCTCCTCCCTCCTTGGAGGTAGAGGAGCTTGAATGGGACCCCTCGGGGACCTCCCTGCTGTCTCCTCCGCCCTCGCCCCGGCGAGATCGATCCCAGCCTAGACCCCACATGTCTGTGTCCCAGAAGGGGAGAGGACACAGGCGCGGGGTTAGGGTCCCACCCGCCCTGACCCCTGGCTCGCCCTCGCTCACCTTGACTAGGGCTCGGGGGGCACCTACAGGTCGGCGGTCGCCTGCAGGTCCCCCTCTGAAACCTTGTCGTCCTGCCTCAGTCCTGCCACCGACTCCTCATCGGTCACCTGCGGGCTCCCCTGCTGCGGCTCTCCCGTCGCCTACAGGTCCCCCCACTCCAGCACGTCGGAAGACGTCGCCTAGGCTGGCTGTGGCCTTGCCGTCACCTGCTATGGCTCCCCCTCCTTCCTTGCCTTTCCCGGTGTCCCCTTCAGCTCCCGCCTCACCTTCCCTGGTGCCCCCTCCGACTTCCCCCTCATCCCATTCACCTGTCCCTCGCCCTGCCTCCGCTGCCCCTCTGAGGTCCCCTCCGGCCTCCCGGTCGCCTGCAGCCCCTCCGGCTGCTCCCCGTCGCCCGCTGGGGCTTCCTCGTGCTCCCCTTTATCCCCCATCCTTCGCTCCTTGGCCTCCTGTCTCTGCCCCTCCTTTGTTTCCTCCTCATCCCTCAGTTCCACTTGTCTCTGCTCCTCGTCCCTTTGTTCCTCCGATGTTCACTCCCGGCCCTTTTGTTCCGCCTGTTCCCTCAGTGTCTCCCTTCCTTCTCTGTCTGCCTTTCCCGTCCTCTGTCAGTTCCTGTCCTACTTCCTGTCTCTGTGCCTGTTCTGTGTTTCAGTCCTGTTCCCTATTTCCCGTTAATGGTTCTGTTCTTGTTTTCTAGGTCCTGGTTCCCTGGTCTTGTCTCGTCCGTCGCCTCCCCTGCAGCGAGACCGGAGTGCGCGCCTTTGGGGGGGTTCTGTCATGCTTGGCTCATCCGATCCTCGTGTGTGCCACGCCCCCTGATTATCCACGTGTGCTTCCCCGATCTTGCTCAGCTGTGTCTGATTATTTTCGCCCAGTCTTGTCTATTTCAGTCAGTGTCTTGCCCTGGTTTTTGTCCGTCATTGATGATGTTAGTCAATGTCTGTGCTACTGCTCTGTCCTGTTCAGTCCTGCTCCTGAATAAATCCCCGTTTTCCCCCACTTTCGCCTCCTTGCCTGCTTCCTGCCCGTCGCATTACCCGTGACTCTGACAGCATAGTCTAAACATCAGTCAAAGGACCAAATTTCTTTATCAGATGAGGATAATGTTCCTCATGGTGATGTTTTGGTCGCAACCTTAAATTTGGAAAGGTTGACTGCAGCAGCTCTCCCTGCTCTGCCAACTTGCATTCCAGAAAATGCAGGGTCACAACAGTATGCTTAGGTGCCACAACAAGCTCCACAATATTTTTGAGAAGCTTGAGAATTTTCCAAGAGTTATTTCCATCAGGGATGAAGTGACCTATAAAGAGTGGAAGAAGCCTAATGACAGACCACTTCTTATGATCATTTCCACCAATGATCTCTTTGGTTGAAAATCCTTTGCCAGTTGTCTGAGGCTGATTAGTCTTGTCAGTAAATGTGAGCATACCTGATGGCCTCATTTAGTACATCTAAAGTAAAATACTTGGCAATCAGGTCTGTCAGACACAGAGACACCTCAACTGGGACATTGCCTTCCAAGACATCATGTAAGATGTCCGGAGGGTAACCCTTGACCACATGGAAGTGTGTCAGACTTTTCGTAAGAGGACACAGTCCTTTCACCCCAGAGTTTTGACTTAAGTTAAAGTCCTTCATTACCTCTTACACATACCTGTCATGACACATTTTATCTCTGAGATAAAAGAAACCAGAGCTTACCTACTGTTGTTGAATGTCACTTCGGGATGCCATTTACTGTGAAGCTCTCATGGAATCCTGCAAGTAAATGGGCAGCAAAATTATCAGCTGCTGCAAACATCACTGTTCCCTTCACACTTGCACCCAGCTGCTCTACATAAACACTATGCTGTTCTAATCAGAAAAGATCATGGATTAGAGGTTGCATAACTTTCTCATAACCACACTGTTTGATTGTGGAGGTGTTGTAGAGCTCATCTGTATTTTGCAGGTATATTAGCAATAACCCCATACACTGTACATATTTTGTGTTTCTGCTTTGATGTTCCCAAAGGATTGGCTACTTCAAAGTCATCGAGATAAAGAATCAGTGCAAATGTAAACTGATCCATTGAAAGGCGGCGATTTTCCTTAAAGTGCTCTCCATCGGCAAATGAACTATTTTCATGTGGAACATGCACCTTTTCTGTCATTGCTTTATCTAAAATGTTGCTTTTGTCTAACATTTTCTGTAGCATGTGTTGTATGGGAACATTATACAACTGCTTTTGTGCCTTTTTCAACAACATATTCTATAGGCATCACCAGGGGAAACTTATTCCTCACATAGGTTGCTCTCCTTTTTACAGTTCCCACAGATCCACGTTTGCCACACAATGATGTCATCACATTACTTTCTGAAGCAGCACAGATGATCTCTTTTATAACTACTTCATCAACATTTGGATAATATTTCTTAAGTACTGACTTGACATTACTCTACAGTAATGGTTGTGGCAGGTCGTGTATTTGGCAAAGGTGTTGTATCACTTCTTGTTCAGCACTCTCTGGGATATGCAGAATAGTTTGCATTTTCAATACCAGAGATGCTAGATTATGTTCAAGCAGTTTTCCTAAACCACAGAGATCATCACAGGCTTCTTCCATGATGTCTAGGTCTTTTGTGTCAGAAGTTGACAGTTGTTGTAGTTCACTTTGACTTTCAGGGACCACTTTATCACAAGCATCATTGGTTATACTGGCAATTATTTAAGACTTTAAATTCTTCCAAGTATGTCCTCTATGTGTTTTACTTTTGTGTGCATTGAAAGTGGAGTATACACTGCACTGAAATTTGCAATCTTTATAAAGACAATCAGCCCTGCGATGGGCTGGCCCCCCATCCTGGGTTGTTCCCTGCCTCGTGCCCATTGCTTCCGGGATAGGCTCCGGA
>JAODJX010000097.1:31468181-31478550 GCA_026776945.1 Isichthys henryi | reverse complement strand
CCTGTTTCCCTTGTCAGTCATTGATGTTAGTTGGTGTTGGTTAGATGTTTCCCCGTCCGTGTTCCCTGAATAAATCCCCGTTTTTTTAGTATTTTGCCTGCTCGCCTGTTTCCTGCCCGTCTGCCTGCCTGCTCGCCGCTCCCGTTAACTGGCGAGCGTAACAGGAAGTTTGTTTTGATCCCAGATATCTGATCGCCAAAGTCTTGGTTACATGAAGATGACTAAATGGTGTAGTTGCAACATTCAGTTGGGTAAATAAATTTTAAAAAACTGTTGCGTTGTTCATCAAATTACCATGTGGAAATGTGGCTGTTTAGAATGCGAATTGCATTCATTTCAGGTGAGGGTGGCACTACACACCCCTGATGCAGGTAAAACAAAGAAAGGTGACATGGTTTACTTTTTTTGCCAATTTAACCTAATTTTAAAAACCTTAATACTTCCGACAACTGACGTTTTGAAAAGAAGACAGATTACGAATTTAGTCAAAGTTTTTGTTCATGTTTCTACAATAAGATTTCAGCGAGTTATGAACCGAAATACACGAGAAAGATACACGGCATCACCTACGATGCCATCGACCCCAGAGGGTTAACATGCCAGCAGGGAGATACCGATTTCTCCATGTTCCATATGGAATACTCTCAGCTCCAGAGGTGTTACCACAAGACCATTCACACCATATTCGAACACAGTCCAGGAGTTACAACCATGATGGACGACATCATCGTCAACAGGAAAGGAACATATCACATGGCTGAGACTGGTTTTAGAGCGAACAAGAAGTGTCAATCTAAAGTGGAACAGTGCCAAATGTGAACTGGCTGTAAAGTCACTGACATTCACAGGAGATGTGGTGTCTGAGGAAGGGGTGAGTCCTGACCCGAGAAAACATCAGCCATAGCCGATACGGAGAGACCTCAATGTAAAGATGACGAGAGGCATTTTTTAGGGATGGTGACTTACCTGGCAAAGTTCATCCCTGGGTTGTCCACCATATCAGTGCCACTTTGTTGCTGGAATAGAATAATGAGTGGTTGTAGCTACAGCAGCAATAGGATTGTTTACAGACAATGAAGAAGATTCTCATCTCAGAGCCTGTGCTAAAGTTCTATGACCCAAAATGAGGGACACGAATTTCAGCAGGTGCATCACAGATCGGACTAGGAGCTTTCCTTCTGCAGCTGCATGAAGAAACATGGCAACCAGTGGCTTATGCATCTCGGGCTCACTGGGGCCGAGGTCAATTATGCGCAAATCGAGAAAGAATTGCTGGCCACTACATATGCATGTGAACGTTTCCATCAGTATGTATATGGACAGGCTATTGAAGTAGAGACTGACCATAAGCCATTGGTCGCTATCATGTCCAAGCCATTGATGGACTGCCCATTGAGGTTACAGCGCATGTTAATACGCCTACAGAAATATAATGTGAAGATGATGTACATACCAGGAAAATACATGTATGCTGCAGACACCCTCTCGAGAGCGGTCGACAAACACGAAAGACCTGACGAAGACAAATGTGCTGACATACAGGCATATGTGGATATGATTATGGCATCACTACCTGTGTCAAGTGAAAGTACAGATCAGACAAGAAACTGAAAAGGATGAGACATTGAAAGAACTCAAAAGGATGACTGCAAGTTGATGGCCTGAACACAAAAGTGACTGTCCACTAAAAGTTCGAGAACACTGAACATGAGCTGTCAGTGGTTGATGGCATTGTTTTCAAAGGCAACAGATTCGTGATTCCGTCTTCTATGTGAAAAGACCTGCTACAGCTGATGCACAAAGGGCACTTGGATGAAGAAAAGTATAAACGACTAGGAAACAGCACAAGTGACCTAGCTTACAGGAAAGCATGCTTCTGATTCTGAAGTGCCAACAAATGGGAATCGCTCTCCTGTGAAAACGCCTTGCAGACCAAAGCAAGTTGTTCAGTCTCCTAAGAGACTCACTGAAAGCTGTGGATAACTAGGGACTGAAAATACTGTATGTTGAAGTGTGAATGCAAAGATTTGTGACATTACATGTCCAAGTGCGTAAAGTGGAATCTTACAGTAAGATAAGCAAGACCCTTATGCTTTGATAGGTTTGGTAAAAGAAATATGATTCTTTTTCTAAGGGGGGGGGGGAGATATGTTGTTATACGCTGGTTTAAGAGAACTGCATTACCCCTAAGGCATAGCGCACTCACGGAGCATGCCTGGTGGTTGTTGTACAGGTGAATGGTGGCAGTAAAAGTTCTGTTGAGAAACCCACACAGACTGTGTTAGTGTTTCATTTAAGAATGCACTACATGGCATAACAGTTCTCACCAGTGAAACTGTTACCAAATATGTAGCGGAGCTATGCAAGATAAATATGTAGATACTTTGCCTGAAATGTTGAGAGACAGAGTTGTTTGTGGGAATAATGACGACCAAATCCAAAAGCACGAGTTGACGAGAAGCGTTTGCAGAGGAAGGAGTGATCGTGCTGAAATTAGGATAGGCTACAGATGCAAAGGAGTGAACCATGCAGCAATAGACTGCAGGTTTAAAACGGGAAAAGTATCTGTATGACTGACAGTTTACAAGTTTTACAGACCATTAAAATGGGTTCCCTTAGAGTGCAGAGATGACCAGTGTTATTGAGTGTTTACAAGTACACCCTGCCTGTTGTACCTTCTCCGAGGAGGCCGACCAGAGAGAGGCCTACCCAGTAAACTGGAAGTGTTAATGAAACATATGAAGTGTTGATCATTACTAAACCATTAATTCACTTGTGATATTCATTTGTATAGAATCACAACAAACTCACTATTAGTAATTATAATTATGAATTGATCATTACCTTATGATTAGTTCAAGAAAAATGCATACCTTCAAGTAGTCATACAACTCTTCAGATAGTAATTGTTAATAATTATTAGTCAGTAATACTTCATTATCTGTTCACTGATTTGTTACCCCCAAATCAAAAGCAAACCAATGATATCCAAATAAAACAGTATTTTATTATAAATAAAACATGTTTTATTAGAAAGACATAGCTGATAGCCTGTTCTAATAATCAATACAAGTATTCACATTCACCTTACAGGCAGGCTGATCAAATGCATGGACCCAAAATGAAAGTTTGTGGATATAACTTGCATTGAGTGGACAAGCGCAATGCCACTCTGTATTCAAAGCTGCAACCTCGGGCATGGGAGGCAGGCAAGGAGGCTAAAAGCCATGGGTGGTAGTATCTGTCGCTAGCATGTCTTAAGGTGTGAGGGAATGAGCTTCACTCACTGCACATCACTGTACCCACTGGCTACCATTATTTGGAATACGAAATTTGGTGGCATATAAATTCATGAATGAAGTAATTGTGAATTAACACTCCTTAACAGATGATCTAGTAAGTGTGAAATAATCACATAAAGTAATTGTGACTTTACGATTAGTTTGTGGTAAGCAACAGGACTTCATGATACATTTTGTATTAATTCATACATGAAATCATCACGAGTCATGTATTAGATAAGAATTACTTAAGTATTTGATTTCTAATCATTCAAAGTGTTACCAAGGAAACCAAGTAAGGTTTTATTTACAAAATTCTAATCTAGATGTATATTTTCACAAAAATCCAGGACAATTCGTGTCCAAGGAAAGAATGTTAATTTTCCGGGACAGTTGCTCAAAAAACAGGACAATCCAGGGAAAACCAGGACAGGTGGTAATCCTAGGGTATAGACTGCTCTGAAGTATAGATGTTTTGGTACTAACACTCTGGTACCTGTCTGATTTGGTGAGCAGGATAGGTGGGATAACTGATAACACTGCTAGCCCATCTGCAGGTTCTCCTGTTGTAAATATGCCACAATGAAGCCCAGATGAATCCTAATAAAGTAGAACCTTGGAACTCAAACGCCTCTTAACTCGACCAACTCGGACATCGAACGGGTCTGTCGAATTTTTTTTCAACTTGTACCTTGATTGGAATCTTGAAACTCGACCGTTCTCGCTAAAACTTGATGAGTCGAGACACGTTCAGCTCTACTAATTCGGACCACGAACGGGTAACCGCAACTTGACCGAAAATTCAGAACACAACAAAACAGACCTACTAAAACTTGTACGGATCGAGATGCGTCTCTGATGGGCTGAAACGAAGGTACACGGACCTACTGGGACACTGATGCCTTTGAATCGCTCTCAGTTTTGCGGTACCCCTCCAATGGGTTCGCAATGAGAAAGCTGTGTTCCTGTGTTCAGTGTGATTTTTTTGTAGTTTATTTACAGTATATTTAGTAATATAGTAATCATGCCCCCTAAGTGAGCAGTGATAGCAGCCAGCCAGTGTAAAAGTGAAAGTAACTGTAGAACGAAAAAATGAAATTATATCGAGACTTGAAGATGGTGCACACGTGTCTGCTCTTGCTTCAGAGTGTGGGATTGTCATTTAATTTTTTTTTTGCTTTTGCAGGTGTGCTTTTTATGTGTGTATTAGCTTTATACTGATTGTTAATTCTTTTCATTATTGGTTAGGTACGCAGATAGGTTTAAACAGGCAATCGTTTTTGGGGTTTGGAACGGATTAAATTCATTTACATTATTTTTTATGGGAAAATTTGACTTGGACCTCGACCAAATCACAGCTCGATCAGCCTTCTTCAACGAATTAAGTTCGTGTTCCAAGGTACCACTGTTCTGGCTGCTTTGTGTACAGTCAACAGCACACGCCTTAAGGTAAAGACGTGCAGCTACACCTGGTTATAACCAATAGGGGGCGTTTGGTTGAAAACTGCTCTTTGACACTCGCAATGCATTGTGGGCCCACTGGCTCAGTCAAAAACAGACCGTGCGAAAATGGTGAGTACTCATGAGCTGATCTTAAGATACTATTAATGGCTCATTACTGCATTCGATTTTTACAGACTATGCATTTATTGTGTATTTCGTAGTACAACCTTGGTCAGAGATGTTTGTGACAGATATATAATCTTTATTTGATTCCTTTGTTTCGCTACATGCTAGCTAATTAGCCAGCAAAACCGCCGAGATGGAGGTGGCTGGCTTGATGTCGCTCTACATGTCGCATATTTGTAAAATTGTTAATCCTCGTAGGCCTAAGCATGGCGCTCTTTGTGTGTGTTTTTAAAAGTTTATAGTAAGTTAGATTTCTTTGCTATGATCTGGCGTTTATAGAGAATGCTGCGGTAGGATTGATTACCTACTGCTTACAACCTCGATGATTTAATTCGCGATCTAACTTTATTTAATTGATGCAGACAGATGAGAGTTGCGGACTGAAACAAATAATCGTGTTCAGGGATGGTCATCCTGTCCGTAGCCACACTTGTCTAAAAGCTATGTTGGGTACGTTTTTAATCACAGTGTCTGTGGTTAAAAAAGTCATTTTGAACATATGGTCTGTCGGAATTCGCCGTGTTGTTGACTCCTGATTGCGCTGAAGGCAACGATACCTCTGGTTATTAACACGGTTATTGTAATCGTAACGTTTGTTCATATTAAAAACACATGCATACGTTTATGAATGAATATGAGAAATAAAAAGATGGAATAAATGGCAGTTTATTTAATATTAAATTCAAGAGGTAATTTCGGTATTTTGCTTATGGAGACTGTAATAAGTAAGTGCATTAACGCCTGCGGTATTTCGCCCCCAGGATGTGTTTCTTATGATCCGCCGTCACAAGACCACCATTTTCACAGACGCCAAGGAGTCCACCACTGTGTACGAGTTGAAACGGATTGTGGAGGGGATCCTTAAAAGGCCACCCGAGGACCAGAAGCTCTTCAAGGTAAAGCATGGGGGGGTGGCTGTTTGGGATTTTTGTGATTCCCTGTCAGTTTCAGTTGGTTCACAGTACCCAGCAATGCTATTTAACTACATGGAGTGCTTGAAAATCTACTTTAAGTGCAGCGCGCTTGTATTTATTTACTTAGCTGCTGCTTTTATCCAAAGCAACGTATAATTGAGAAAGCAGGGTCAGTCAGTCCCTTGCTCAAAGACCCAATAATGATATCACTCTGCGGGCCAAAGTATTTGAATCAGCAGCCTTCCACTCCCAAACACAGAATCCTAACACACAGATCCACACTGCCCTACATTCAGTATTGCCCTGAGCAGTGTTCTACTCATGGTTGATGCGCAGTGTTCTGTCATAGCAGAATGCAGTTGGTCAGCATTAATTGATTGAACCTCTTCTTGAGAAGCTACCGTTACTTAGGCTTGAAAAAATATATCTTATTGCTGTAACATCAGTATTTCTGTTCCGGATATGTCAAATAATGAGGTTACTGAGAATATTGTTTATTGTTTTTCTGCAGCTCTGAGTGGACATTTGCACACTTTATGGGAGGTGTCTCTAAGTGTATTCATACAAGATTGTCTTTTGTGTTTATGCACAAATTATAGTATGGTTTTTGTTTCTTAGTTTTCAGATGGCCTGCAGTGTTAGGATTAGTTCACACTGTGTAATTTAATGAATAGACTAGGGGTGTAATGCTATTCAAAATTAACGTTTTGGTACACGCCTCGATTATTGGGTTCAGTGTAATTTTGTTACAGCTTGAAAACAGAATTTGTTTTGAAATTATTATTAAAACTGCAAACACATGAATAGTTGTAAACAAAGTATAAGCTATAACAAACTTAAGACACATTGTAAAAATAGAAAGTCAGGGAATTTCTTTTCCTTGAACATTTCTCTTCCTTCTATACTGATTGCTGGTTTTTTTGTGTGTCTAAAGCAACCTTGGGATTGTGAAAGGCGCTATATAAATGAAATTTATTAAGAATTACTGCATCATAAGAATCAGAATTAGGGCTGCCAATAATGACTGGTTTTCTATCAGTTAATCTATGAATTATTGTACTGATTAGTCAATTAATCTAAATGATTTTTCTCCAGAAAAAGAAATTGACTGTTTCACTTAAGTAAATTTTATTTTGACTATAAGCTGTGACAAACTGCAGGGCTTTAGATAATGGTCGCCGACTTTTTTGACAGTATACAGACCTTTTACGGCCACAATTTCACAGCCTATCCCAGAAGCTACGGGCATGAGCCGGGGAACAGCCCAGGACAGGGGGCCAGCCCATCGCAGGGCACACTCACGCATTCACATCTATGGGCAATTTTTTATTATTTTTTTACTAACTCCAATTAGCCTCAGCATGTCTTTGAACTGTGCGAGGTAAACTGGAGTACCCGGAGGAAACCCCACGGTGACATGGGGAGAACATGCAAACTCCACACACATGTGACCCAGGTGGAGACTTGAACCCTGGTGGTGCTAACCACTTTTCTGTTTATGGTTATTAAATTACCATTAATACTAAGAGCTTTTTAATATCTTCTGGCCTTGTAGTTGCTAGTTACACTCATTATTAAAACCATAAAGTTGTCTGCTTGCTACCTTAGAATCTCCATTGAATTAGTGTTTGAGAAAATGCTAAAATCTGGATTTATTCTTCATTGATTGATGGTACCAGTGTGTGTAATGGTGTGCGTTGGACTTGTTGGGACCAGTGTTATTACCGTAAAATAAAACGGAAAGGATATCAAAAGCTAATGAAAAAAATCATTAACTAAAATACAAATAACTGTATTAACCAAATAAACGTGTTGGAGTTTAATCACTAAAGTACTGTTACTCCACAAACATCTTTTTATCTAATTTAACCACAATATCTCCTCTTTTTTAAAAGATGTTGTATTTGCTAAGCTGTCCCTCTTGTCATCGTGACTTCAGTACTTACTGCTTCCATTATTTTCCAAGACAGCAGCATATGGTGCTCTGCTTACTGAATTTAATAAGCATATACGTTACTAACTTTTGAGCATCACAATGTTCATCTCATTAATAATTTAGGCATACTACTAATCTGCTTATTGAATTGTGGGCTAAGATAATATTTGTATAGTGCCGAAAAGCCATCATCCATTATCTAAAGTCCTTCAGTGTCATAGTCAAAATAAAATTACCTTAAATGAAATGGTCTATTTGATAATCTGGAGGAAAATAATCATTTAGACTAATCGTCAAATTGGTAAAATAGTCACTAGATCAGTCCATAGAAAAATAGTCGTTAGTGGCGGCCCTAGTTTGGATTTACAAAGAATAGATTTGTTAGTATAGATATTAATATCATTATGAGCAGTTTATCTGGAAATATGGGAGTGTTGTGTCTATTCTACATCCACTAATAGTTATAAAAAGTATAGCGATATATATAGACATACGTAATAATTTTATTGTTCATATTTGGATTTATTCATGCAGCAGATATGTTTAAACTGTGACTTTCTTGGCATTAATATTCCATGACTTCATTTACTAACCTTTTTTTTCCTGTTTTTTTTGTTTTGTTTTGTTTTTGTGTTTTTTAAGGATGACCAAATGCTTGAAGACAGTAAGACGTTAGGGGAGTGTGGCTTTACTAACCAAACTGCGAGACCCCAGGCTCCAGCCACGGTTGGACTGGCTTTTCGCCTGAGTGGTGCGTATCTATAATCTCTACTCTCTTAATAGTAAACAACACCATAGGGGTGCAAAAAATTATTTTGATAGGCGATTAATCTTGTAATCAGATGATCCACTAATTGATGACTTTGGCCAAACCACAGGGTTTAATGAAAAACGCAAATACTTTATTAAAAAAAAATATCGAGAGGTATTTAAGTCACACTTCTATTTAAAATTTTACAGTGTGGAAAGTTTTTCTTGCTTTAAAGTGCCTATCCAGTAGTATTTTATGGGTACTTTTCCACTATACCAGGTATTAAAAAAAAATCAGTACTTCCCTTTTCCCTTTGATATCTGGTCCAGTACCGCAGTACCAAACAGGATAGGGTACTGGTTTGGTACTTTAGTACTTTGGTGTGGGACTTGCAAACATATTTATTGTCGATTAGATATGCAAGTAACCTGCCTCGCAAACACAAATTGCAGCTGCCATTTTGAAAAACCATAGTTGCGAACTTGGAAAACAACGATAAACAAAGTAAAAATAAAAAAATATTATAATAATGGATTTGTGAACAAATGAAGAGATTCAAACATTAATTGTGATCTGGTCTGAAAAACTGATTCAATGAGATCTGAATGGCATGACAAGAAAATAAAGTAAATTAATAAGCTTGCTAGGGCTGCACTATTTGGACAATTTTTCTAAATATTGTGGTGTGAGTTATTTGCGATATTGTGAAATTAAATCAACGCTAAATAAACTATAGTCGAATAAAACTTACCTACAGATGTTCAGTAAGTGGGTGGTGTTGTAGCCAACAAATAAACTGCTTTTGCTCAGTATCTCTGTGGAATCTAAAATATTTCCGCACAACAGAAGGTGAATGGCTGAGTCACCAGTTCTTTTTTGCTTTCACCTCCCCCACTCATTTTGTTAAATTTCTCACAAATGCCTCTAGGACTATAGAACTCCTAAGAGGTCAGGGTGAGAAAATATTTTCGTAAATAGTTTTTCGTTCCCACGCAATACTTTTGTCATCATCCAACCGTTGCCCCCTTGCTATTTGCTGCAATGTGACGGCAAAGATAAACCTTCCAGACATGTCTTATAAAGTGTGGTTTAAGCATTAAACTATGTACACCGTGTAATTTATATTATGTGTTTTATCCATTTTTATTAATAATTACACTGTCCATTTACTGCCATTGACTTTAAACAAGACAGCTGGGTTATTAAACATGAAAAACACTAACAAACATTGAAATATATTACAGACACTGAAAGCTTATATATACGGGAACTGGGATGTGATGTCACTTTCTGTTTTCCCATAAATATTCAATTGAGAGTTTTATTTACAATTGCAGCAAAAAGAAAAACAACAGCGATCTTGCAGCAAACAGCCTGGTCCCCTAATAACACTAGAACTGCCTTTTCCCACACCAATAAACAAGCAAGAACTACTTCGGTGTATGTAGCTTTTTTGTTTGCGCCAATGTGTTATTAGTGTTAATATCAGCAGCGACTCTAATACTCTCAACCAAAAACCGCAATTTTCATAAGAGTGGCTGTTCTGAAATCGTAAATAGACATAGTTTATTGGTAATTTCATGTTGGTCGAAGTTTCCGCTTTTTAACAACTATATTATAAGGATATTTTTTATACAAATCAATTAATCAATTCAGGGAAAACAAAAAATGTGTTCAGAGGTGCAAACTCCCACGGGTTTGGGTAACACCTCAACAGACTCACGCAAGAAATCTTATGGCAAATCTAAATTAATCCATTATGAACTAGAATTAGCTGCATCAAAAACGCTAGGGCAGTTTGAAAACCCTACAGACTATTTACATGGTAATAAAACTCTTACATACACATAAATGTATT
>JAODJX010000097.1:31440256-31459168 GCA_026776945.1 Isichthys henryi | reverse complement strand
GTGTGTGAGTGTGCCCTGCGATGGGCTGGCCCCCCATCCTGGGTTGTTCCCTGCCTTGTGCCCATTGCTTCCGGGATGGGCTCCGGACCCCCCACGACCCAGTAAGGATAAGCAGTTTGGAAAATGGATGGATGGATGGTTTATGTTAATCTTTTTCAGGAGTGGACAAAGCAGTGTGGATGATCTTGTTTCATAAACGGACCACAAATCCCTGCACAGATGGCTACACAGCTTACTGAGCGATTTTATAGATTATATCTCTTAAGATTTACCTTTTTTGTTAATAATGCTCTAATGTTTAAGAAAAGATTTTAAAAATTGAAATGTTAATGAGAATTTCAGATTTGTGTGCATGTGGGAGAGGGTGAATTGCTGTATTAAATGAATAACTGAAATAATTGCTTATGAATAAATTTATCATCAGATAAATCGAAAAATTAGTTGTTAGATTAGTCGAATAATCAAGAAAAAAAAGAGGTAACACTTTACAATACTGGTCAACAAATAAGCAGATATTAATAAATGAACTAATGCCAAAGTAACCATGAGTTAATGCATTTACTAACAATCTACACATCAGGAAATCCTGAAGCATGCACCTTAACACCCAGTGAAGTCATACAAGATTAAGCATTACTAAATGTCTTTCTTACCTACTAACACATTTCTGACCAAATTAATTAATTGATTAGTAATTAATAGAATGTTGTCTATTGCTCCGTTGTTTTACATAAAGATGGTGGTGGTAGGATACTCGCTGCTGAATCAAGAGGTGATGGGTTTGAAATCTACCTCCAGCACTACCACCATTGGGTCCCTGTGCAAGACCCTTAGCCACAAGTGGCTCCAGGGAGACTGTCCCCTGTAGTTAGGAAATAGAAATCATTCCGGATAAAAGGGTCTGTTAAATGCTGCAAATGTAAACCGAATGAATGTAAGCCTAAATTAAATAATAAGACAGTGCCCTAAATGAAAAACTAATAGACGGAGGAGGGTTGTAACTGCAGTTAGAGTCAGTTATGCTGCTTTAAATTTAAGAATAATTAATTTAAATATAAGAATGATTCATTGAGGAGGACATGCAGGAGACCTGTGTTGGGTGTGCTGTTAGCCACTCAAGCCAGCGTCGTCACACGTGCCTGTACGACCCTGCACATGCTTAAGGTCTCCGCTGTACAGTATATGTCTCAAAGTTCACTACTAGCTGAATAGAAGATACATATTCATTTGGAATCAGATTGAAATTGAGTAACATCTAAAGTAAAGGATCATGGATCTTGTCATGGATCATAGAGGTGAATCAATAGATCAGCTTACACATCTTGACAGGTAACTCCACTGAAAGAGAATTGGCTAAGACAAGAAACACAAGCAGCTGCACCAGAAATTCCATTAGAATGTAATGAAGGGCTGCATGGGCAGTGAAAAATTCACAGAGCTCGGAAACTTAGTGAAAAGAGACATGAACTCCAAGAAGCAAAAATGAAAAAACTTAACCATCATTTTGTAATCTGTTATGATAAATGGAAGATCATTACTAAGAATGCAAAGCAAGCCCTTACCCAATCTCTTAGCAGTTATGTGGAACAGAAAGGTTGCTGAAATTGAAGATGAAACACAGTCTTTCCCAAGCTTTAGTAAGTTTGTGGATTTTGTCACTAAAGAAGCAAGGATCGCCTGTAATCAAGTAACATCACTCCATGCCTTGAAGTCCGGTGAGGGTGAAAGACTGAAGTCACCAAAGACTCGTAACCCTGGTGCAAGGGTGTTGGCAACCCAATCTGAAGAGAAGCCAGGTATTGTGAAGTGCATTTTCTGTGACAAGATAAATCATAATATTCAGACATGCTGAAGATTTGTAAAAAATACAGTTGAAAAGAGGGTTAAATTTGTTCAAACAAGGGGATTATGTTTTGAGTGTTTGAAACCAGGACATCATTCTAAAAGAGGATCCTTGCATTTTCAACAGTCCATGGAAAGGGAAAGGTCAAAGGAAATTACATAGTCCAAGCAACTCAAAGAAGTGTCAAGTGAGGCAACATCTAACAGTGATACAGGATGTGAGTAACACCAATTGCTCCTGTTTGGTTGTCTACAACAAGTAACCCAGATAATGAAATTCTTCTATATGCTCTCCTTGACATGCAGAGTGATACTACCTTCATCTTAGCTGAAAGGTTGAATGCTCTAGATGCGAAAGGGGAGCCAGTACAGTTAAAGCTTTCCAGCTTAGCATCCAAAAGCACAGCTATTCAAAGCTATAAGTTGACTGGATTACAGGTCAGAGGGTTTCGCTCATCTAAGAAAATCCCTCTTCTAATAACTTATTCAAGAAATTTTATTCCAGCAAATCGAAGCCATATCCCCACACCAGAAACTGCCAGAGCATGGCCTCATCTCGAGCACATTTCCGAAGAGATTGCTCCCTAATTCGAATGTGATATCGACCTACTCATTGGCTACAATTGTCCACAAGCCCTCCTACCACAGGAAATCATATCTGGTGAAGATAATCAACCTTTTGCTCAAATGACAGATCTTGGTTGGAGCATAGTCGGCGGGAATTTGAGTGCTGATTATGAAGATGCTATTGGAACCAATCACAAGATCATAGCAAGACAAGTGACACCATGTGTAAATGTCCTCTTCACCAGATTTAACAGACAAGGTGCAGTACGTCTGCAGAACTCAAGTAAGGGAACTTGTCACTCCAGTAGATGTGCTAATGTTGCTTGAAGCAGACTTTAGAATGAGAACTTTCAAAGATGTTCAGTTATATCAAGAGGATCTGATATTCCTATCGATAATGGAAAATGCAATTAGACTGAATGAGGATGGATATTATGAACTGCCTTTGCCATTTAAGGAAGATAAGCCAAGCCTTCCAGACAATAAGAGATGTGCTGTTCACCGCCTCAAATGTTTGGAAAGGTAATTCAGTAAGGATAAGAAATATTTCAAGGATTACATAGCCTTTATGAGTGATGTGATAGCTCGTGAGGTAGCCGAGAAAGTACCAGAACAAGATATCGATAAGTATTCTCCTTGGTACATACCTCATCACGGTGTGTACCATCCAAAGAAACTGGAGAAGATACGGGTTGGTTTTGATTGTTCAGCTAAGTTTCAAAATGTTTCACTGAATGATCACTTGTTAACCGGACCAGAGTTGACAAATGCCTAGGTAGGTGTCCTGTGTCGGTTTCAGAAGGGTCCCATAGCAATTATGTGCGACATCAAACGCATGTTCCACCAGTTTCATTTAAGATCAGGAGTATTTTAGATTTCTCTGGTGGGATGATGGGGACTTTACATCTCAACCATCAGTTTATTGGATGAAAGTACACTTGTTTGGAGCAGCTTCTTCGCCAGGATGGGCGAATTACAGTCTTAAACATACTGCTGCTCAAGGAAGAGGTAGTTTCAGTGAGGCTTCCATTCATTTCATAGAAAGAAATTTCTATGTTGATGATGGGCTGAGGAGCGTTTCGACAGAAGATAAGGCAATGCAGTTGGTCAAAGAAGCAAGAGCTGCAATTCTGGAAAATTAAGGCTGCACAAATTTATCTCCAACAGTCAGGTTGTCCGATCCTCCCGTGTGCCACGCCCCCTGGTTACCCACGTGTGATTCCCCGATTGTCTCCAGCTGTGTCTGATTAGTTTGCTCTGTCTTGTCCTATTTAAGTCCTGGTCTTACCTGTTCCCCTTGTCAGTCATTAACGTTACGTTGGTGTGTTCTGTCTGTCTCTGGCTTCCCATAGCCAAATAAACCCCGTATTTCCCTATATTCTGCCCCGCTTGCTTGTTTCCTGCTCGCCTGCCTGCCTGCTCGCCCTGCTCGGACGGCGAGCATAACACAGGTTGTGCTTGCATCAATACCCAATGACGAGTGTGTCAAAGGAGCTAAGCGGCAAGACACGGCTTTAGGTGATCTGCATGTAGAGAGGGCCTTAGGTATGCAGTGGTGTGTTGAGTCAGATGAACTGCAGTTTAGAGTAATCTTGAATGAAAGTCCATTTCCAAGAAGAGGAGTCTTATCAACTATGGCATCTATTTATGATCCTCTTGGCTTTGTAGCCCCCTTTGTTCTCATTGGAAAGCAGATACTTCAACAAATGTGTCGTGACAAAATTGCATGGGATGATCCTATTTCTGATGTTCTAAGACCACAATGGGAGTCTTGGATTTTGGATTTAGAAAATCTTGCTAAGTTAAGTATTCAGCAGTGTTATCTCTCAAAGGATTTTAAAGATGTCAAAAAATCAGAGCTTCATCATTTCTCCGATGCAAGCTTTTCAGGCTATGGAGAATGCACTTACTTAAAAGCAATTAGTGCATCAGGATATATACATTGTTGCTTAGTAATAGGCAAGGCTAGAGTGCCCCCAACTAAGGTGACAACGATACCAAGACTGGAACTCACAGCAGCTGTCGTAGCTGTTCGAACAAGCAACATGCTCAGAAAGGAATTAGAGATAGAAGATCTTCAAGAATCCTTTTGGACCGACTCTAGAGTTGTCCTTGGATATGTCAACAATTCTGCTCGAAGGTTTCATGTCTTTGTTGCTAACCGAGTTCAGCGCATTTAGCAAAGTACCCATCCAAATCAATGGAGGTATGTGACATCTGAAGAAATCCCCACTGATAACGCATCCAGAGGTTTAAAGATGAAAGAGCTCATTACTTATAATTAGTTTAGAGCTCCAGACTTTCTCTGGAATGAGAAAATTCCCAGTGAGGATATTCGGGTACCAGATATTTCAGTTGAAGGCCCAGAACTGCGTAAGATCTTCGTACGCAAGATTTTGACTAAGGAGGATTCATTGCTTAGTTGCTTTCAAGGGTTTTCTAGTTGGACAAGGTTAGTTAAGGCAGTTGCCAGACTCAAGCGATGCATAAGGGAATTCAAGGGCTTCAAATCAAGGAATGGTGAGACCGCAAACCTAGAAGAGCGAAAGGAGGCAAAGTTTACTATTATAGGCATTATTCAAAGAGAAACGCTCTTTGAAGAAATCCAGAGACTTGAAGGCAAAAAGGAGGTTACAACTAAAATCAATGCCTGCAACTTGCACAGACTGAATCCTTTCACGTATCGATGTTGCTGATTAGGCATTTCTATGAGCAAGTGCAACACCAGTGAAGAGGTATGACTATGAATGAACTACATTCAAATGGGCTCTGGATACTTGGATGTAGTCATGCAATGTCCTCTTACATCTAAAAATGCTTCAAGTGCAGGGAATTAAGAAGTTCACCTCAAAACAAAAAATGGCAGACTTGCCCCGTGAACGCATAGAAGAAACACCACCATTTACATATTGCGGGATGAATTGTTTTGGGCCATTTTATGTCAAGGAGAGAAGGAAGGAGTTGAAATACTATGGGTTGTTACTTGCCTGTGTTCTCATGCTGTGCATATACAACTCCTGGATGACCTGACAACTGATGCATTCATCAATGCTGTTCGTGCCATTATAGGCATACGTGGGAACATCCACCAGCTTCGATCGGATTAAGGTACCAACTTCGTTGGCGCAAGACGTGAGTTTTTAGAGGCAATAAGGGAAGTAAATCAAGAATGCTTGAAACATCTAGGCTGTGAGTTTGTCGTGAATACCCCATCATCAAGCCACGTGGGCGGTGCATGGGAAAGGTAAATAAGAACAGTAAGGAGTGTTCTGACATCTGTTCCAGATCAGTCATCCAAAAGACTTGATAGTTCATCCTTGCGAACCTACTTTTATGAGGTGATGGCAATCATAAATAGTAGGCCTTTAACTGCTGACTTACTCAGTGACCCAATGGGACCTCAGCCTCTTACACCTAATCACATTGAGACGATGAAGTCTTCCTTAATTTTGCCACCACCTGGCAAATTTGTTAAAGAGGACTTTTATCTTCGGAAAAGATGGCATAAGGTACAATATTTGGCCAATGAATTTTGGTCTCGATGGAAGAAGGAATATCTTCTAAACCTTCAACAGAGATAGAAATGGCATAAAACGCTGAGAAATGCAAAGATTGGTGACAGTGGTTGTGCAAGATAACACTGCTCTCTGCTGTCAGTGGAAGTTAGCCAAAGTTGTTGAAGCTTAGCCAAGTAAGGATGGATGTGTGAGGAAGCTGAAATTTTTGATCAGCGATTCAACTCTAGATGATAAAGGAAAGAGACTCGCTAAGCCAGTCTACTTAGAAAGACCTGTGCACAAGATAGTAGCACTTCTGCAATTATGCTTGGCTAATGCTAACAGATAATTTACTTATGTTTTATGTATATATTATACATGCGATTTATATATATATATATATACATATATATATAAATATATATAAATATATATATATATATACGTACTTGCTAAATCTGTTATTTTGATCATTGTTTAATGTCTATATTTAGTCTCCGTGAGAATATTCAGAGGAATTTATTTTATTACAGTTCTCACGGCATGTTTGGTAGTGTTAAACTATTGACGGTTACCAATTAAAGCACCTATTAAAAGAAGAGATCACCTTGTGCTCATCATTCTAAGCGGAGGAACTTACAAATATTCATTTTCACAAAGTCTGCTGCCTCAGTTTTTATGATGGCAATCGCATATACTTGAAAATGTTATGAAGAGTGATCAGATGAATTGCAATTAATTGCAAAGTCCCTCTTTGCCATGGAAATGAACTTAATCCCAAAAAAACAATTTCCACGGCATTTCAGCCCTGCCAGAAAAGGACCTGCTGATGACATTTCAATGATTCTCTCATAAACACAGGTGAGAGTGTTAACGAGGACAAGGTTGGAGATCACTCTGTCATGCTGATTGAGTGAGAATAGCAGAATGGATGCTTTAAAAGGACAGTGGTGTTTGAAATCATTGTTCTTCCTCTGTTAAGCATGGTTACCTGCAAGGAAACATGTGCAGTCATCGAGTTGCAAAAAAAGGCTTCAAACGCAAGTATATTGTTGCTAGTTAGACTGTACCTAAATCACCCATTTATTGGATCATTAAGAACTTCTAGGAGAGAGGTTCAATTGCTGTGAAGAAGGCTTCGGGGCATTCAAGAAAGTCCAGCAATTGCCAGGACTATCTCCTAAAGTTGATTCAGCTGCGGTATCGGGGCACCACCAGTGTAGAGCTTGCTCAGGAATAACAGCAGGCAGGTGAGAGTGCATCTGCACACACAGTGACGCAAAGACTTTTGAAGGATGGCCTGGTGGCAAGAAGGGCAGCAAAGAAATCACTTCTCCCCCCCAAAAAAAACATTAGGGACAGACTGATTTTTTGCAAAAGGTACAGGCATTGGACTGCTGAGGACTGGGGTAAAGTCATTTTATCTGATGAATACCCTGTCAGATTGTTTGGGACATCCAGAGAAAAGACTGAAAAGGTGAGTGCTACTATTAGTCGTGTGTCATGCCAACAGTAAAGCATCCTGAGACCATTCATGTGTGGGGTTGCTTCCCAGCCAAGGGAGTGGGCTCACTCACAGTTTTGCCTAAGAATACAGGCATGAATAAAGAATGGTACCAAAACATCCTTGAAAGCAACTTCTTCCAACTATCCAAGAGCAGTTTGGTGATGAACAATGCTTTTTACAGAATGACGGAGCACTGTACAATGTGATAATCATCAACATTTTGGGTCTATGGCCAGGAAACTCCCCAGACCTTAATCCAATTGAGAACTTGTGGCCAGTGCTCAAGAGGCGGGTGGAGAAACAAGAACCCACAAATTCTGACAAACTCCAACAATTGATTATGCAAGAATGGGCTGCTATCAGTCAGGATTTGGCCCAGAAGTTGATTGACAGCATGATAGAACAAATTGCAGAGGTCTTGAAAAAGAAGGGCCAACGCTGCAAATATTGACTCTTTGCATAAATGTAATGTAATGTAATTGCCAGTAAAAGCTATTAAATGCTTGAATTTATACTTAAGAATACCATAAAAACATCTGACAAAAAGATCTACAAACACTGAAGCAGCAAGCTTTGTGAAAACCAATACTCGTGTCATTCTCAATATTTTTGGCCATATACTGTCACTTATCAGCGGGTTCTACTTGGGATAAAATTTGCAGAACAGAACGGCTAGCCACCAAAAATGAATATTAACTTTATTATACAATATTTTGAAAATCTGAACACTGCTCTTGTTTATTTTAGCTAATTCTGTGTATATACTATTAATAACAACATTCAACTGAAAGTTGTTTAGATCTTTGGGAGTACTGCAGGAAATTTGAGGGAGTAGAAAAAAACTAGGAAAAGCTCACCTTGATTCTCATGTTATATCTACAATGTGGCAATAAAAATACACACTCCCTGTGAGATCGGCAAGGTCTCAGACACACACTTACAGTGCTTTAAAATACAGGATGCAGCAGCACGCTAAAATGTATTACTACTACTTAGTGCTTGGGTAGAACCTCTATGGCCAGACACTGACTCTGTGGCCTACAACACATACCACAGTCATGTTCTAAAATAGGCTACACCTTGATTTCAAAGGCTACAGTACCTGGATATGATAAAATGTGAAAATGCACGCATAGCGGACTTCATCACCTTCATAGAGCACATTTTTGTCAAGGTGAGACAAATCTTGCAGTGGGTTACTGGGTTGCAGTGTTAGAGGGAATGAAAGGAGGTCTGGTTACGTGAATGGGAGACAATGAGAGATGTACCTCATAGAATAACAGAACTACAACTTGACAGGCTGATGAAAATGCACAGGAAACATGAGAAAAATAAGTCACATTAAAAGGTACTCATCAAGATTCATTAAAAAAAAAGTTTATTAAAGGGTAAAATGCACACTGTTTTGGGACTTAATATGTAAACATCTTTTCCCCCGAATCTCTGCATGGTCCTAATTTCACACTCTGGTTATGAATCAAAGAAACATGCAATATTTAGCAGTTTTCAACCACACACTTATGATGTCAACTTCATGACAGAAAAAATAATACCATTGCTAATCATATTTCATAAAAGTGAATGGAAAGAAATATAGTTGATTTGTATTCCATTTGTATTGTATTTCGTACTTGCATTATACCTCCTGCAACTCAAAGTAGAGCATCAAGCTAACAATGTAATGGTTGTGGGTTCAAATCCCAGGGAGCACACATAAATGTTAACCCTTCCCTCACCTTTAAATCAGTTAATTAAAGTAAAAAATGACGTTTTTTAAATGCATCAAAAAAGCTACACAGTCTACCTAGGAAATCCTATTTCCCATTGCATTGTTTACAATGATTTATTAAGACTGGTACATAAAAGACCACCTACATAATTATATTATATACATACATACAGATGTATGTATATGTGATTTCATGAGGCTTTTAACCTTAGTAAGCAAGAGTAGCCTTATCTATAACCTTAATCTATATGGATTATTTATAGAAATTATCTGGTAACACCTCAATGTTCAAAACAGTTTTTTTTGGTTATTTGAGAAACTCAATCCAGCTCTGTAATACCTACCTAGCCACTGCTTTCTGTAACATACTGTGAGCTGCGATCTTCAGATAAGCTAGAAATGGCTTTGGCCAGATTATTAATAGCTTCTATCTTTCTCTCTTCCAGAGCCTTCTGTTGTATCCAGAGATCCATCTTCCTCTCTTGCAATTCTAGGTATAACTGTAGAACATCCTGAGTAGGCTTTGTGGACAGCGTGGCAGGAGGTAAAGGAGTGGGAAGGATAGGAGTGAATTTTTTATTGGCCATAACCGTGGCTAACTTTCCAGTCAGTTTGTCATCTCTCTGTCCATCCAGTTCATTACTGGTTTTCCCCAGGACATCATGCATGGCCTGAAAAAACTCCCAGTGAACAATCTGAGCCCCTCGCCTCTTGGCCCGTTCTGCATTCTTCCTGTAAGTCGACAACATATTCCTCCACTTGCTGTCGCATTCGTAGGACTTCACTGTGACGTCCTCCCCCGACTCTCTCAGCTTAGCGGTCACCCTTTCGGCCACGGTCGCCCACAATTTCTTCATTTTACAAACCGGCCGGCTAAACTCGCCATCCATGGACAGCCGTGTTCGCACCAGCAGCCAAGTGGCCTGCTGAGTCCAGACAAATTCTGAAAAGAGGGTGGAGATGGAGGAAGGATGTTTATTAGAGCAATTACACATTTTAAATTAAATTACACATTTTAAATTTCTGTATATTCAACCGTATGACATTTTACATTTTCATAGATATTTAATCATCACAGGTTGCAAAATAATGGGAGTTGTTAGTTTTCAGGAATACGAAATGCAGTTTACTTTATCAAATTAGCTACTTGCTAACCATTTAGCAATACATATTAAAATACATGAAGATATTAAAATATAGCACACGGATAAAATATAAATTATAAAGTAAGTCAATAGGCTAATATACTCAGTTATCAAAACATCGTTTAACTTTTTTAAACTGTACCCTTTTTCGACTTTTCTATTTTGGCAGCAGCCGTCGGCACGTCAAAGTCGTTTTCGCTTTCCATTGCCATTGTTTCGTTGGAAGCGACAATTAATTTAACTCGCCTGAGAAGGCTTATGATTTACTGGATCCTGCAAGATGTCGTCGTGGAATTTAACAACTGAAACACTACCAACAACCGTTCTGCAGAAACCAAAACGATTATTTTAACAACAACCAACTCGCTGGCAATAGTGCGACGACGCGACGGCTACGTGAGAGTCGTGAATACATATGGGGGATGTAGTTTGTAGGCCTCTCGTCGTCGGTGGAACGTAGAGAATTAAACTATACTCCCAGCATGCTTTCGGCAAACGAAGAGATGCTTTGACGTTTCATGGGAAATGTAGTACGTTTTTGCGAAAGGCTAATTTTAATTATAGATTTTTTTTTTGAGCAGAAAGTCCGGAAAGTAGATTTTCCACTTGCCCTGTCATTTCCGTTATCGTTATAGTGATATCTTTTTCTGTTCGTATGGCGACTTTGTAAAATAAAATGCCTTAGCGATCGGGAAGATTGTTTTTTAACAAATAACTCAAGATTTTTATTTGTCACAGGCATGGATGTAGTGGTACATTAGCAGTGAAATGAAATTGCTGTGCAATATTTAATTAAATTACAAAATAGGCAGAATTTAATTAAATTACAAAATAAGTATATATAAAAACATAAATATAAAAATATGTACAAATATAGAAACAAAGTTTATAAAAGTAAAGATAAAGTTATATGAAAAATATATAAAGTGCAGGTTCAATCATTGGTTATTTTAGTTTTTAATTAGTGGTGTTAATGATCCCAATGACCTGGAGGTAGAAGCTTCTCCTCAGCCTCTCAGTCCCTGCCATAAGGTTCCAGAGGCACCTATCTGAGCACAGCCACTAGAACAGTGTGCAGCATGGGTGGAGAGTGTCTCTGATGATGCTTAATGCCATGGACATCTGGATGTAGATGTCCCGCAGGCTGGGTAGCTGGTGATTCTCTTGGCACACCGTATCACCCTCTGCACCGTATCACTCCTCAGAGTTGCAGCTGTCGTGCCAGGCAATGATGTTCCCAGAAAGCACAGATCCCACAGTTGTGCTTTACAAAGTTTTGGTGGTCTTAGAGAAATTCAGGTCCATGTTGTTAACCTGGAACCACAGAGACAGTTCCTCCTTGTCTCCCAGACATTCCATCTCATCCCCACCATTGTGTCAACCGCAAATTTCACAGTGGTTTTGGAGCTGTATATGGCTGTACAGTCATGTGTACAGGGAGTAAAACTGACGGCTCAGAACACAACCTTGTGTGGTTTGGGTGTTAAGTATGAGGGTGTTAGAGGTGCAGCATCCAACCCTCACCAATTGCGGTCTATCAGAGAGGAATCTAAGAATCCAGTCACGGTGGGAGGAGCTCAGTCCCAGCTCTTTGACATTGGTGACCAGTCTAGGTGGAACTATGGTGTTGAAGGCAGAACTGTAATTAATAAATATCAGCCTCGCATAGTTTCCCCTTCCAATGTCCAGGTACGAAAAGCTGGAGTGAAGGACATAAGAGATGTAATCATTCGTGCACTGGTTGGCCTGGTTGGCAAACCGAAGATGATCTAAAGGGCTGGGTAAAGATGAACAGATGAAGTATTTGATGATCTTCTCAAAGCACTTCACCAGCACAGAGTTCAGTGTAACTGGGCGCTAATCATTTAGGCAGGCTGGCTTGTTCTTTTTGGGTACAGGCACAGTTGTGTATCTTTTGATTCTGTCAAGGACTGATTGAAGATGGAGGTGAATACCGGTAGAGTAGAATGAGTAGAATGATAACATGTACACAATCTACTGTTATTTATACAGACATATCCTTAAAAACCATCATTTTGTAGCGTCGTGTTTTGCTGGTGTGTCAAAAAAAATGCAATGCTGCTTGATTTTTCAAGTCGGCAATGTTGTGTGGGTATCAGGAACGGCAGAGCCACAGATAAAATGATGGAAAGGGCTCAATGATGAAAGGGGTGAAAGGATGCTCACTCAAGGTTGACAGTCTACAGTTAGTGAAATGACAGTGCATAAAAACATTAATGCTCACAGACCCATAAAAGAATGAACAATTGACTGATCTGACTGTGGTACTGCAAAAACAACTGCATGTTTCTTTCATGCCAGAGGTCAACATTACTGGCTGGTGGTACCGTAGTGTTATCTTTTTATTGCATAATGGACCCTTTGATAAAATGAAGCCATGTTTGAATGACACAGGACATGTGAACATCAGTGCCCAACTGGTGAATTCCTTTATGTCAGTAGAGTATTTGTGGATGATTCTTTATTCCAGAAACATAATATGCCATGCTGCAAGGCTCAGATTGTCAAGGGACGGTTTCATAAACATAACTGTGAATTGAACATAATGAAATGACCTGCCCAATTATAATAACTGAAGATCTAGTCAGACAAAATGGAATGAGCAATCCAGAGGAAAAAAATTCATTGATAGCCTACTTGACATGGGAAGCACTGTGTCAGTATGGGCCATCATGTTTGTGGAATTCTTCCTTCACCTTGCTGATTTCAGGAAGGTTGTAAGTGTCCACAAATTTATCCTGCTGGGTAATTTCACTTCACATCTGCATTAAGTAGGCTCGTTGAGTGAAACAAAAGGGGAGGGGGGTTGTGTGTAGGATGCAATATTAGGAAGGCTTCCTGAGAATTTTAGGAAGGCATGTTTTATACACACAATGTATGTCTCCCAGTAGCAACTCCCAAGCTAAGCATATGGTAATGATATTCTCCTTTTACAGATTCAAGGCAACGAGTATGTGTTATCTTCATCATTGATTAGTCATTAAATACTGCTTTTAAAGCACAGATATTTTATTGATTAAATTCTTAGTCACTGTTCCTGGAGTCATTTAGGTCTTGAACCAGTAAACTACACGTTAGAAGTTTTTGTTTCCATTTCAACACTAAGCAGCTTATTGCATTACAGTGTGAAATTGAGAAACCCAATAAATAATTGCCCAGTTACTCCTGCTACCTACTCATTTTTAGCAGTTCCAGTAACTCATGAGGAGACAGTCATTATAATGTTTCCAGTACACTGAAACGGAAAGCGTGCAGATGGGAGAAAAAATAAGTTTACAATTGTCTTGGAATGACTGGCCTGGTTCCTGCAGGTGACTAGATGAAAGTGAGCTCCTTGTAGTGTGTGGTAGTGAAGATACCAAGGGAGAATGCCTAAGAAGAAACGAGGCTGAGAGAAGCCCATGAGAGGAATTGACTCAGATTGTGTCTTGCATCACTACTAGACGGATCCCAATTGGTTCTGTAAACCACTTTGGGTGTCTTCAAAAGTGCCGTAAAAATGTAACATTCATTCATAGGAAGTAGCTCTACAGAACTTGTCCTGTCCTTGATGCTCAGCCTTTTTCCCCTCCAAGTGCTGATTACAAATGACAGCAGAGGGAAATGATGTTTGCATTAGATAAGCGATCTTAAAATTTATACCTGGAGAGATATGCCAGTTCTGACAATTAATTTGTACCACCAGCTTGATAATCATTTGTTATATAATGACGGCTAACTCTGCTGATACTTAGGTATGAGAGTGTATGTAGGCTGAGCTTCCAATGAATGATCAGTAACACGTGCAAATTAGCAATGTCTATGCAACACATTACATGACATTTTATGAACCTAGAACAGCTATTCAGAGAGAGAATTATGCTTTTTCCAGTCCATATCGTACAGAGCATAAATGGCAGACTATGCTTATCTGATGGATGCTTTAGAATGTGGACCTGACAATGGTTCAAAGCTGAACTGCATGAATGTGTGGAAAACTGGAAATCACCCATCTCTCTTCTTTGGTGTGGTTTATACCCCCCCAAGGGCAGTAGCTAGACATTCTGCACACCTTGAGAAAATGTGACCTTGGGCCCCCTAGGGGTTGACGCTTTCAAACGCTCAGTTGATTTTACTGAGCAGGGGGGATTTTGGGGCCCCTAAAAAGTGCGGAGCCCCCTGAATTGGTCATGGTATCCATACCTCTCTCACACCTGTACCCCACCTCCCTCTGGACTCAGTGAGGTATCCAAAGTGCTATAGAACAGAGTGTGTAAGTGGGCTGTCAAGATACAAGGATCTGCATTGGCACTGGGAGAGAGCCACCAAGGGAGATTATGCATAAAGCTGATGGGATTCATAAACCTATGAATCACATCAGTGATAGAAAATTGTGATTTCAAGTCTCTAATCAAATTTGTTTTTAGTTAATCAGAGCTATCCATCTAGCTCACAGTAGGTAGTGTGGACCAGGAGGTGGTTTAATGAACGGGAATGAGATTGATGATGCAGTCCAAATCAATGAACTAAGTAAATTAAGGAAAATTTTACAGTTATATCCTTTGTAAATTCTCCAGTGCACAAAAGACAACTGTAAACATTTCTATATTAGTTCTCTTTTCCAATTGCCAAACATCGGTCAATACTGAAGCCAGATTTTCAAAATTCTTCATAGAATCTGCATTACGAACATGCATCTGGACCAAACAATTGATCTCACTTCCAAAACTCACTCAAACCACTTCATACTCAAAAATTAATTCCACCTTAACACTGGCAACAATTCTCACTCAAAGTATATATTGTCACTCAACACACTAATCTAAAAAAACCACTAACAATAATGTAAACTGAAGCTTTCATGTTACCTCGTCCTGAAAGAACACTAAACACTGTCAGTGGTGTAGTGGAAATGGCAATTTGCCACAGCATCAGAGCTACAGTAGTTAAATACATATTTGCTAAGAATGAATTCCATGTACAGTTGTATTTATATATTCTTGAAGCAGAAGTGGTTAAACCACTCTCCTCTTCTTTATGGATTTTCCAGCGTACAATGTGACAGCATTATTTATATTTGTGTGAAGTTCAGTGAATAGAACTCTTACAAGATGATATGACTTTCATATGTTTACAAAAATATTGGCTATGTTGTTATTTTAATGTTTATCTTATAATGTTCTTCATTGTTTTGCAGCATGTCTCAAATAATTTAAATTTGCAAAAAAAAAAAACAAGTTTAATCTTCACACCATAATGTCACTTCTGCACAGCAGAACATTATTTCTCATTGCTTTGTGCAAATTTCCAAATGTTTTAGTACATGTATGCAAAATGGTTTTCTACAATTGTCATCATTTGGCACATTTTTCAGTTGCTTTAGTCTTGTGGGCCAAAATAGATTATGTAGTTTCCCACTGTAATATTTCTACACCCAAAAAAAATTGGTATGTGGTCATCATATTAAACGCTACAAGCTAAAGTTATCCAAGCTTTCAAAATGATTTAAAAATACATTCCATAAAATGCAGTGAGACAGCAATGCTGTGATTTTGCTTCCCACACAGAACATGACTTTGTAGTCATTTTGATGTCCTTGTATTGCCATTTTGCTGTGTTTGTATTATGCAGCACTGTGCAGTGTATGCTTTGTTTGCTATTGTACTGTGTCGTGAGACCTGAAGAAGTTACATGTACATGCGAATGCTGTCTCTTAACAATGAAATTCACATGCTGTAATGAAGAGCTGTGCAATGTTGAAACTGGTGTCTTTGACATGAATAAGTATTTTACTACTGAAAAGCAGTGTGACAATGAGAAAGTGAGAACCGACTATCACCCAGAATTTTGTAGCTCAGGAGCATACTTACACTGACATTTTGACAATACATCTAAGCATTAAATGTACTTTTCATTTCAGTGGCACTGACAAATTCAAAGGTGGAATTGTTTGCTTTTGAGACAAGAGTTAATTATTTTGGGTAAGTTGTTGTTTTGAGAAATGCTCTTGGAGTCTTGAGAATGTTAAGCATGTTTCTTGAAAACCCCTCATCTGATATTTTAATGATACTGTTTATTACTGTACTTTATGTGTGTGTGTGTGTGTGTAATATTGGTGTGTTAAACAGTATGATTACGTGAAAGGACCAGTAGTAGTACTCTATAATAATCCGTATACAAACAAACAAAGTAAAAATAAAACAAGAAAACATTAGTGCACTTCCAACGCATACCTGCAGTCAGGAATCCATCCGGGACTGACACGAGGGTTTGGCATCATGCAGGCGGAGAACAGACATGTGGACGATCCACTTGCAGCTCACGGGAAAACAGGGGTTTCTTAAGAGAACAGAAAACATAGGGAACTCTACAAATCAAAAAGGACCATTAGGGGTCAAAACTAAAAAGGGGGAAAACAAAGACTAACTACAAATGGGGGAGGAAACCAAGGGGCAGGTAGGTACAGTAGGTAGGCAGGCAGGTTACGAATAACAGAACATTCAACGTCAGTATCATACATTAGCAACAAACATCAATGACTCCAGAAGGAACAGAATGGGATCAGGAACTTAAATACAAATGGTTAACAAGGGTAACAGATGAAAACAATTAACAAGGACTAGTAAAACAGGCAAGAGGTGACACTAGTAATTAACTTAAAGAACTAAACAGGAAAACTAAGAACTGAAACAAAGAATGAAGGAAAACAGAATCTATCACTGGGAATAACAAAGACAGGTAAAACACAACTAAGGCGCAAAGCAAGAAACCAAAACTGAATAGAAATCACAGAAGTAAACTGATACAAATGAAACACTAGGAACATAATACAAAAAGAGAGGAGGCGGGATTTGAACACAAACAGGGGAAACACTAAAGGCTTGGACAATGGGGGAAGACAGGAAAGACTGGGACAAACCAGGTACTGACCCTAACACCTGTCTCCCTTGTGTCGTGCACACAAGCACTTTTCTAAAATGCACTGCTTAAACACTGTTTAATAATGAGGCACTGACTTTAGACATGGTTTTTGTTGGTCAAAAGCGCAATGTTGCCTTCAAATAGCAACATGCCAACAATGCATCTGGCCACGCCTCATTTAAAAAACACCAAGTCTATGAGTGGGAAATGGCCACAATCATTTACTATTTTGGTGATGTACACACTTGGCTTGAAAATGGTATGAAACTATAGCTTTCTGCCAGTGAAAAATAGGGCCCATAGAGTGATTTCCAGTAATAATTTCTCTTGTGTATATATATATATATGTTCAAGACCCTACATTAGGTTTCATTTTCTTTGGCTAGACTTTTCATTATCTAACTGACGTAGACACTTTTTATCTACATTCATATTTTGTTTCTTTGTACCTTTATATTCTTTCTATTCTTCTTTTTAATTGAAGGACCAGATACTGGAACATAAACTTAGACTCAGCTAAAATATACACTGTATGGACAAAAGTATTGGGACACCTGGCCATTACAGCTACCGGAACCTTTTTGACACCCCATTCTAATCCATAGGTATTAATATAGAGTTTGTTCTCCCTTTGCAGCTGTAAGAGCTGCCACTCTATTGGAAAGGCTTTCCACAACATTTTAGACTGTGTCTGTAGGAATTTTTGCACATTCATCCAGAAGAGCATTTGTGAGGTCAGGCACTGATGTTGCATGTGAAAGCATGGCCTCACAATCTCCATTCTGGTTCATCCCAAAGGTATTCGATGGGGTTGAGGTCATGGATCTGTGTGGCCAGTCAAGTTGTTCCACACCAAACTCATCCAACCATGTCTTTATGTATCTTGCTTTGCGCACTGGGGCACAGTCATGCTGGAACAGAGAAGGACCTTCCTTCCTCATACTGTTCCCACATAGGTGGAAGCATAGAATTGCCCAAAATGTATTAGTATGCTGAAACATTAGCATGTTTCCTTGCACTTCAGCTAAGCGGCCTAGCCCAACCCCTAAAGAACAACACTACACCATTATCCCCCCTTTGCCAAACTTTACAGTTGGCACAATGCTCTCAGGCAGGTAAGATTCCCCTGGCATCCACCAAACCCAGACTTGTCCATCAGACTGGCAGGCAGAGAAGCCTGATTCATCACTCCACAAAACACTGTCTAAAGCGGTTTCCATTGCTTCAGAGTCTAATGGCAGTGTGCTTTACAGTACATCACTCCATTGTACACTTGGCATTGCGTCCCGTGATGTGAAGCTTGCATTCAACTGCTCTGTCGTCTGTTGTCTGAGGTGCTCTCCTTGTGCCTGTTCTGTGTACAGAGTACGGGTGACAGAGGGATGCAGCAGCTCAGGAAGAGTGATAATGAATCTGTGACTTCTTCACACAAATACTGGATGAGTGTGCATAGCCAGAAGGCATGTAAAC
The DNA here is from genome assembly GCA_026776945.1 of Isichthys henryi. Classification (NCBI taxonomy): domain Eukaryota; kingdom Metazoa; phylum Chordata; class Actinopteri; order Osteoglossiformes; family Mormyridae; genus Isichthys; species Isichthys henryi. The sequence goes on along the minus strand of JAODJX010000097.1, from coordinate 31,440,490 downwards.
AGGCGTCTGGGGTGTTAAGTGTACATTGTGAATAAATATCAGACTACACTAATCCAGTTCTAAACATCCTGTGACCAGTGGGGTGGACTCAAATAATCTTGTTTTGTATAAACTGAATGTTTGCATTATCGCTCACTAAGAAGGTGTTTTTACAAAAGTACAGATGTAGACATTTTTATTTCCTAAAATAATATGTAGCCTAGTTTTAAGTTTTTTGGCTTATATATATATATA
>JAODJX010000097.1:31428999-31440145 GCA_026776945.1 Isichthys henryi | reverse complement strand
GACCCAGGTGGAGACTCGAACCCGGGTTCCAGAGGTGTGAGGCAACAGTGCTAACCACTGCACCACCATGCCGCCCCTGATTGTATTCTCCTTGCATAAATATATGGATATTATTTTTACACATAGGTACACTGAATTATTGGATCACATGCACACATAATAAAGCAACAACTAAAGTAACAAAAGCCGTGTTGATAAATTGCTTATTTTACAATTACTATCCTTGGTCTTGATGACCATGTGTCTCAGATAAAAAGTATTATTTTGTGTCTTAATGCATAGTAAAACGTTCATATTGCTTTCTGTTTGTGTATATGTGTGAGCTTATATTAATTCTACATATGGTCTTTAATTTCGGTATCAATATCAATTTTCACAACAAAGGGATATTATTTTTATTCTTGATGGCTTTTCCATTAAAAAAAAAATACCAAGGCCAGTACTCTCAGACCATACACATTTGGAATTTATTTTACTATAGTTTGCATGCATGAAATTTAAAACACATCATGTACGCCAAACTCACACTGAAATTCCTGTGAAATGCACAACTTGACCTCAATGTTCCTCCTTTAAAATACAATAGTATTAAAACAGCAGACAGTATTTACTTAAAGATGACAGGAGGGGATATATGATTCATATGAATGGTTTACCATAAGCCAACCCACAACCTCTGGCCGCTTCATATATGTACGAGTTAGGAGTTCAGAGCAATTCTTTTAATTTTCTATCCCAAATATGGTTTAGGAATGTATGTGGTGACGTCACCCGACTGGGAAACGGAGGACTGGGATGGACTGAGAGGGAGGGGGAGGCAACCGCAGTAATTACAACGCCTTCCCCGCTTTGTGGTGCTGCTTAGGAAAAGAAAGAATACGCCCTTTCATATCAGAAGTTGGCGGATACCGCTATTTTAAAATCACACGGGAGCAACTCCGTCAAGCGTCCCTGCGCTATATTTTAGAACTTGCTAAAAGCATTAAGTAATAATCATTGATGTCGTTGTACACCTCTTCATACATCGGGGAGAATAAAGTTTACAATTAAGGAGAATCGATGGATGATTTAGGTACGTAACATACGTTTTCTCACATGTAGTGTGAACCTTTGAATGCCACTTTGAATTAACGGGATCTTAATGGCAATGAAACCGAAAAGGAAAAGGGGTGGAGTACCGCTGCGATGGAAAAGTAAAAATCGGACTCCTTCTTTGGGAAAAAAAAAGTTTGTTTCACCTTGTGTAGGCAAACTGAAGCATATCAAAGAAGTCCTTGATTTAAAATAAATGAACCCGAAGTGATTGATAAATAAAATCCGACTGCTTTTTATGATGCATGTGTGTCTTTATGTGGAGATAGGGCACACTCCGTCTGGTACCTCGTATTTCCTAATGGAGGAAATGCTAGTCCTTCCTAACTTGCGGTCTTCATGTTCACATAACAACGCGGGATACACGTTTCAAAAGTCAAGCAATTCACATTTTGATACTTAATTTGTATCTTAGACATATTACAGTCCCTGTGGGTCTTCCAAGGCCATTTCGGTTACACAGTTTGATGTTTATTAGAGGCTGGTATAACGGTCTTGTCAGATTTCAGATTTGTATGTTGATGGTGTAATGTTTTGGATTTATTCAAGAGAATGACATTTATTATACAAATAACGCATATATAGTTTTGTTTTGGCCAGTTTTTAGTCCTTTGGTTCAACAAGCTTAAAAATGTAAAGAAAAAAAGACACGCAACGCGTGTTAACCTACTCAACAACTTAAATGTCTAACGTAAATGATAAAAGAATGATAAAAAGAGTACATGTATATGTATGACAAACGATGGCAGTCTGTTTTCAATCCTAAATTGAAGGCCACCACCGAGTGCTCTCACACTGAGAGGCAGAGAAGGAGAGTTTGATTTCTTTCCGTTTTGATGTTTGTATAAGTGAGCAGGAGCGAGAAGATACGATGTGAATCAGTGTCTGTTGTCCGATGAAGTGTAAACATTTCCGTATGCAATTTTGGTTGTGCTTCTGTTAGAGTATGAGGCCAAGTAAAACATTTTTGAGGCAACTCTAAATATGGTCAGAGTTCCCTTAGAGAGCGTTTCAGCGCCTTATATGAGCAGCACGTTTCTGCTTCTCTGAGCTTGTGATTCTGAACCCATGAATCATGCAGATGCTCGTGGTGCAACATCTGTGCAAAGCTGCACAAGACGGACTGTATGAGTGCTACTCATGTTTGTGTTCTAATGTGTTTTTGACGCTGCAGGTTAAATGCGGGAAAGCTCGTGTTATTCTTGGTTTCATAAAACGCTATATACGAACAACAAAAATAAGCAAAACCTCTACGACTTAATAGCATGTAACAATACCTTTCTACAAATGTACAAACTACTACCAAGACATGAAAATGGCAGTGGAAGATTTCTGAACACTTCATTATGGTTTCTGGGAAAGGTCTGTATAATTATCTTCATGTGGTAAAGACAGCCAGGGACATAAGAAACATGACAAGTGGTTACTATCAGCTGCCAACCAGTCCATCTTTCCTCCGCAGATATACCGACCAGCCAAAATTGGCTGGAGAGAAGAGATATGGCCAGCGCTGGGTATTCAGGCGCTCTAGGTCCCAGACCAACATAAAACAAATTTTGTCAGTTCATTCATTTTAAAAGCATTTTATTAGTACAGGGTATCTGGCTACTGTCCAGCTAGGTGACGTCAGTTTCATAAGAAAACCACTGAAATTCTAAAACTACTGTAAATAACTGTAATGTCATGGATGCAACCAGAGGTATTTCTTCTGATTTTTTTCACTCGTTCTTTTGCGTCCCCTAACCAAATGACGCCCTCGGCGATCATCTATGTTGCCTAAATGGTGGGCCAGCCCTGTGTCAGGCAACGCCTGTATGTTGCTTAGAGATAATATTTGTTACCCCATAGATTGAAAAACATTTTTAACTTCTGCTTGAATCTGTGAATTTCACTGTATGTGTAATTTGTGGTTTATTTATAAATTATTATTTAACGGAAAAGTATTCAGGCACTCACATGTAAAGATTTCTGCTTGCACTGCAACTGGCCAGTCTGTTTCCCTTTTTTTTATTTTTTTAAAATTATTATCCTTTTTAACCTATTTCTCAGTGTCTTTTGCTCTACAATTGGCTGGCTGGCTGGCAGGCTCTCTTGCTCCAGGATTGGTCACTGTGTCTGTCTGTCTCGCCTGTCTCCCTATAGGAGTGCCTGACCTGCCTTACTCCCCTCTCAGTCCTCGTATTGTTGTGTTTGGTACGTAACTGTGCTTGTGAGAATATCTGCCTCTCTCCGTCTGTGAGTATATAATAAATGTACAGCTATTCCTTGATCTGTCTCTATATAGTTGTCCTTTTTACAGCCATCGTATCTGACTGACTAGCTTGCTCTGGTTTGACTGCGTTCCTATACCAAGTGCTATTGCTGCCAAGCTTCTCGTAGTGACAGTATCAGTAGGCTGTAGTATACATGCTTACGCTGGACATCATGCCCACTTACCTTCAGCATTCAGAGTCAGTGTTAATCCTCTGCATCTCCTTTGCCCTTCTGAAGATGCACTCCTTGCTGATTTGGAGAGCTCCACCTCTCCTCTGGCTAGACGTCCTGTACTCCTCACATCTGACCCCCCTTCAGTGCCTGGTGACATTCTGGATTCTTCTATCCCAGCCTCCACTGGCATCCGGGACCCCATGCAGTCTCGACCACCACCCCCTGCCTATACTCCTCAACAGGTGAGCCAACCAGTAAGGTAGCATTAATAGGACATGTAATACAGACAGAGTGTTAAAAGGCTATGTTCATTCCAGTGTATGGGTCAGCTTTCCATCCTCCTATTGTTCTCTTTAGACTGTGTCTGCTGCAATGAAGTACAATGCTTCCCAGAATCCAGATACAGACAAACTCTATAGGTAAAACTAATGTCTGTTTCTTCATGTCTTCATCTTAATTTCCAGTATAGCCATGTATATATTTTTTACTTGCCGCATTTTAGTTAAGTGCTTAGCTGAAGGGCAGGGCTCTAAAGCAGGAATGACAGCATTATTGTTGCACATCTATGTCTGTAATGGCTATGCAGTAATGGCTAGAGCTGCAATTCTGTCAGTACACTCAATAAGAAACCATAGTGTTGTCCTTATGTGGGTGCAAGTTAATTAGCCAGGGTATACAGCACATGGGTGTAGATACTTTTGCCAGTTGATAGCTGCAGTTTTCTTCTGGTTTTGGCCCAGCTTGTTTGTGAAGCTGCTGAAGTCTTTTCCTGTTCTTTTAGCATTGAATATTGTTCAAGGACAGTACAGTATTGGAGATCCCTCACGCTCCCTCTTACTCTTCCAGTACAGTGTGCAAGCCACGCTCTCCCCGCTCGCCAGACCCCCCACCCTCCTCCTCTTCAGTATTAGGGGGTGGCCTTAGTGAACTGGACCATTTACTCCAGGAGCTCAATGCTACTCAGTTTAACATCACAGGTCAGTACCTGTAGTGACCATTATCTATTTAAGAAATTCTATGTGAGAATGCTATGTTTTTTTAACAGTTGTGGATTATCAGTGTCTTTATGTCACTGGTGTTGTAGGGAAATTAAAGTTGGAAATCAACCATGCAGAGGTTGTAACTTGTGAAAATTAGGTTGCAACTTGTAAAATAATTACTGCAGTATGAGGATGATGGAGGAGTAGATTAAGGATGTATACTTACATCTTAGACTTATATCTACTGCACCATCTCATATCTACTGCAACTCCTTCCTTGGAAAAAAAAGTTTGTTTAACCTTGTTTAGGCTTATTGAAGCATATCAAAGAAGTTATCCTTGATTGATGGAGACTTGGTGTAACTGGTATTAACTATCTGACAAAGAATTCAGATGAACTGTGAACTAGGATATGGGATTCTAAGAAGTAGGACTGAGCAGACAGAATCTATATCAACCGGCAACTGGAGCAAAAATTCAACTGGCAAGGCTGCATGAGTTACACTGGGTAGCCACCTCCATCTTGTCAGGAAAACCCAAAACAAAATCAAACCCCTGCTCTCATTATACAGCCCCCTAAACCTGGTATTTCTGGGCTGTGTATTTCAATGGCACAGTGATGCTAGCTTTGATTTGGTTGTAGTCATAACAGAAATATTGAATACAATCAGTGTTTTGTTTCGTGTTTGTTTTTATGAGTCATTAAAAACAATCTCTAAATCTGTCTTGTTTTCTGCATGACAGATGAAATCCTTGCTCAATTCCCAAGCACTAAAAAGGTTGAGGGGGAAAAGCTGAAGGAAATCCAGGACTCCAGAGGTCACAATGAGCTGGGCAAAGACAAGGCCGTGCCCTCTGCCTCCATTACTGGGTACTGCAGCTGCATATTTCTCATACCTTCCCGAAACTATACATGTGTGCATGAGTGTCTGTGGCTAAAGTTTTTGTCATTGTGCGTGTTCTCAGTTGCCCTGAGAAACAAGGTCCAGAAGTCCAAAGTTATATCATTCATTTTATAGCCAATCTATAGGAACTATAACACCACTTGAAGTTTTTTCTGGAACCAGAACCTTTTTCCAGAACCAGAGACTTTTGTCGTGTACCTAATCTTTTTTTAGTAGCTACTCCAGACTAGGTTCATTCAAAAACAATCTGCTGGCAAGTCACTTACAGTGATTGCTTGCTGATTGATTGATCACAAACACTGGCACTAACTTGGAAGTTATGCCGAAGTGCAGAAAATGAGATGGGGCAGAGCGAAAATTGAGCAGATTTACTTATTTTGTACCCCAATTACATTTAATGCATCACTTAATAAATATTTTTTGCTTGCGTCTCCATATTTCTGCATCTGAAAATTCAATATACTAATATACATTCGTCTAATATTGCCAGTGTTGGTGGTGAAAAGTGGTGCCTGCATTGTGTTTCCCATGCTTATATAGCATAAAGGTCCCAGTTCCTTTTGTCTGGTGTGAAAGCGTCACAAAGAAGTGGCCACGTGCTACAAAAGTTCCAGGTCAAGACAGCCCAGGTTCCAGAGCTTTAGTGTGAAAGCACCTATTACCACTTCGACATAATTATGTAGTTCTTAAGCTTGGTCTGCTGTGTATCATTTTTCATTCCTTTCAGTGCTGCTTTTCAGAGGTAATTTATCTAATTTACAATAGACTGGCATCTCACTCAAGGTGTCCCCTATCTTGCGCACTGGGCTTCTTGGAATATGCCCAAGGCTCACTGAGTAAGTGACTATGGAAAATGGGATAGATGGATGGGTACCCTCTTCAGTTCATATACCTGAAATCAAATGTCCCTCTCTATATGGCCTGTTTTTATTTTTATTTGTGTTTATTTATTTTCATGGCTCATTTGAGTCATGACCTAGTCTGTCCTTCACCCAATGGAAGCTCTGGATTACGGAGAACTGTGAAATCCGTTTAAGTGACAGAGGAAAATAGTCATTCAGTGAAGTGTTGGTGTGATGTGGTGGCATAGTTGATAACAGTCGTGCCGCTTCCCATTTTACACACTCATGTAACGTATGCTTTGAGGATTCTGCCATGGTTGTGTATAATACCCTTGATCTAGCTGTGAGTCGGTGTGTTCTGTTCTTTCACATTCCTATACAGTATACAGGTATGCTCAGGTTCGTGGTCTGTATTGGTGGTACGGTGATGTTCACTGTGTTGGGGAGAGCCTTAACCATGAACACTTCCCTCTCTGTTCCAGACCAGTCAAGCCTTCAGCCACTTCTGCTACTTTAGAGCTGGACAAGCTCATGGCCTCCTTATCTGACTTCAGAGTACAGAGCTCAGTAAGCGTCTGTCACACTCACTTGTTTCTCTGTATGAATTATTAGTGCTTTATTCACATCATGATGTTCATTTATCTCTCTCCCTTTCCTTGTTTCTGTCACATCCAGTAGTTTGTAATTGGACTCCCAATAACAAACTCCTTATCTCACCCTCTGCCTGCCCCAGTCTATGTCTTTGCCCTGACAAACTCCTATAGTGGTGGCATACACCCAAGTTCTTCCAGCAATAGCATTTTTAGTTTGTGTCACCCCTGCAACCCCAACCAGGGTAAATGGGTAGAAGATAGATGGATAGGTAGATGGATGAGTGTAGTGTATCACTGATCTCCATTACTGTCACGCTCGCGCTGGTAGCAATCGCTGAGCGAACGGGTGATCGCACAGGCAGGCGAGCGTGCGAGCAAGGAGCAAGCAAGGCAGGCAGAATTCGGGTAACAACGGGGTTTATTTTGAGGGCAGGACGAAAAACGAGTACTGACGCTCACAAACATCAATGACAGACAACGGACACAGGCAAGACTTGGACTCAAATAGACAAGACAGATCAAAATAACTAGACACAGCTGGGTACAATCAGGGAAGCACACGTGGATAATCAGGGGGGTGTGGCACACACGAGGATCGTACGAGCTGGGCATGACAATTACATTTTCGCTAACATATATCAATGATAACAAAATGGTGACAATTTAATTAAGCCAATGTCTGAAATTTCATCAATTATACAAAAAGGTCTATATTTGGATGGGTGTAGGGACTGAATGTAGACATAGTGTGTTTAAAAACCCAACACCTGCAAGGTTTGATGTAGGTCTGTTTTCACACACTGAGCTTTTTGGGATCAGCTATCTCAAAATCTGTGTCAGTAATTAATTATTACTGTTCAAGATTACTTTGAGAAATTTCACAAATAGTAATTGTGCCTTGATAGGTACACCCTTTTCCTACCAGACATAATTTCTATCACTAACAGCCTGTTTTCTTACCATGTAATTCGTAGAGCATACATTTACAGTACCTTCAAATGATCTTATATCTCACAAAGAAACAGTAGATCGAGTCTGCATGTTTTAAAAAGCTCTCTCTACTGTTCTCTTGGTACTCCATCCATCCATCCATCCATCCATCCATCCATCTTCTAACCACTTATTGAGTATAATGATTAGTAGGGGTCAATGATTTGTGGAAAATCTAATTGCGATTTTTCTGACAGATATTGCGATTAGGATTTGATTTACAATATTTTTATAATACTGGATTCAGTTTAATATTCAGTGTGTTATAGATATAAAACAGGTGGAGCAGCATAAATCTGCAAATATGAATGTAAATCTATCACAAACATAAATCTATCACAAAAGCTGCGATGGTGTTAACTTAAATAAGTGATAATAAAAACAATTCCAGTAAAAAGCAAATCAATAGGGATCTTGCCGCTAAGGCTGCTTGGACCCCAAATAACACTAGAACCTCCGTTTCCCACAAATGAACAGCAAACTTCTGCACTAATGTGCCATTAGTGTTAAACCCTGTTTCAGGCTTGCTGCATCCTAAATCGCAGTTTTTGCTAATCACGTTGTTTCAAATCGCAATTTTGATTTGATATCGATAAATCGTTCAGCCCTAATGATTAGGATATCTAAAAATATTAAATAAGTACCTTATAATGCATCTTTAAACCACCTCTAATACCTTGAAGGCTTTATTTGACTGCCAGAAGGGATTGCTCTGGTGTAATGTCTGACACAATCCATCTCCCATCCTGTTTATCCACTGTTGAGGTCACCTTGACTGTGCTTCTGTGTTGTCCATCTGTGCTGTGGTCACTTTTGTGTTTGTTTCCTCTTCTGTTTGTAACCTATTGTCACTTATTGAGACTGCCTTTGTTGGTGAATCTTACTCCAAACTTCTCCTTTTCCATCAGCCAGTGCCTCCTGCCAAGCAGCAGGTGGTGCCAACCCCACGACAGCAAGCCATCCCTGCACCTTCTTCCTCGGGCGGCTCGCTGGACAGCATGCTGGGGCTCCTCCAGTCAGACCTAAGCAGACAAGGGGTGCCAACATCCTCCAAGGGAAACTGCTCTGCCTGTCAGAAGCCAGTGGTGGGACAGGTAGCTGAGCAGATGTTCTGCTTCTCTGGAGGGGGAACTGGAAACATCTAATAGATAACTAAATGGGAGATAACAGATGTCAATGGGCTGAGTTCAGGTCTGGTCACCAAGTTGCAAGGAGCAGTGCACATAGAGTGATGTGTATAAACCCGTGAATGTCCAATGAATGTGGAGAAACGGTCATTGTTTGTAAATACTCTACCTGCATCTATTGACTTATCTGTTGAAGCTAAGAAAGTGACGTAAAAGACACAGACTTTACATGTCCAGAACCATCTATGCATGGAAAAGGCTGTGTCTGGAGGAGACAACCAGCTACAGCTTTAGCCAACTTTATGTGAAGGCCTTCTCAAGTTGGCATTGACTATTCTTACTGTAATGTTAATGGAATGTTATTTCTACATTTGACATTTAAAAGTTCTGTCAGTGTCAAAACAATAACATTATTTTCTGAACATCCTTTTAAACTAAATTAATGTCGACAATTTGTTTTATAGAATACTGTTTTTATAAAAGTGATCTATGTTTTTACTGTGAATGCCCCATGCAGCCTTAAACACACAACCTTTGAGGTGTAAAGTGACAGTGTTACCTGCTGCTCTAACATGCCTTTTATTTGCTTTTATATTATGAACCTTAGTTGTAATAGTGGGTTAATGTTCTGGGAGCATCAGGAAAACCAGACATTTTGAATATTTCCACATTTTAATCGTTAGTGGGCCATAGCTGTTAGTGGGCCATAGCTGTTAGTGGGCTATAGCTGTTAGTGGGCCATAGTTGTTAGTGGGCCATAGCTGTTGTGTCCCGATTTCTCCATCAGGTGGTGACTGCCTTGGGTCGGGTGTGGCACCCAGAGCACTTTGTGTGCATGGAGTGTGAAACCGAGCTTGGGAGCCGCAATTTCTTTGAGAAGGACGGCAGGCCATACTGTGAAGCTGACTACTTTTCACTCTACTCCCCACACTGCGCGCACTGCAACAAGCCCATACTGAATGTGAGGCACTTTGTAATCACTGTGGGGTGCATGCCTTTAACATGTGTAGTATATATTTAAAATAATCTTTTCACAAATATTTTTTCATGGGCAAAATTAATTTTCAAGGACAGAAATAAAGTTCATCTATTTTTTCTTGCTTCTTGTAGAAAATGGTCACTGCCCTGGACAAGAACTGGCATCCAGAGTGTTTCTGTTGTGTGAAGTGTGGGGGCACTTTTGGAGATGAAGGTAAGAGCAGGTCCTATCATGGCTATATGATAATGAGGTCACCAGACAGGGCCACCTTTCCTGATGCAGGCCTAAGAACATGTTCCCTGCCTCTCTCACTTTTCTGCTATATTCACCTCCCCAGGTTTCCATGACCGGGATGGACAGCAGTACTGCCAGCAGTGCTTTCTGTCTTTGTTTGCTTCCCGTTGCCAAGGCTGCTCCCAGCCAATCCTGGAGAACTACATCTCTGCCCTCAACTCCTTGTGGCACCCACAGTGTTTTGTGTGCCGGGTGAGTTTCTCTGTGTCTTTCTGTCTGTGTAGATGACTTCCTGTTTGTGTGTGTGTACATGCGTGTTTCATGTATGTTCCCAGAGGTGGATTGCTGAAGTCCAGAAAGTAAAAATCCAGACAAAAATTTCGTTTCAAATAACCAGTTAAGTATAAAGAGTCACAGTCACTGAGTAGTCAACTGGTTGGTTAAAACAGAATCTTGGTCTGGATTTTAACTTTATGGACCTGAACTACTTTTATGTTTTCCTTAGTGTCTGTACGTATGTGTATAATTTTATTGTAAGTGTGGTTGATAGTAGGGGTCAGCAAGTACAGGATATCTATATCCATATCTGTTTAATCCACAGAATTATCCATGTTTGTATCTGGAATGGGCAGGGCTTAGTGTTGGATGTGGCCGAGGTTGAATCAAGAAGTTTACAATTTTGTAGATATTCCCATATGAAAAAAATAATGGAAGAATACATATGACTCTTATTTGTTTTACATTGAGAGTATGAGTTTACATATACATATACAATCCATATATGGCTCATATAAATATGACCACCAGATATGCTTGGACGTTATTACTATAATACGATATGCTGCCATATTTTGAGTACACTGTAGCATTCAAAAAAAAAATATATTGTTCATTTTGAAAATCCATCCATCCATCCATCCATTATCTTCCGCTGAATCCGAGGTCGGGTCGCGGGGGCAGCAGTCTCAGCAGGGAAA
>JAODJX010000097.1:31373753-31388466 GCA_026776945.1 Isichthys henryi | reverse complement strand
GAGTGACTGGTGTGTGAGTGTGCCCTGCGATGGGCTGGCCCCCCATCCTGGGTTGTTCCCTGCCTCGTGCCCATAGCCTCTGGGATAGGCTCTGGACCCCCCGCGAACCAGTAGGATAACGGTTTGGAAAATGGATGGATATACCTTATCTGGAATTTTCTGAAAGTTTTGTAAATATCTACAGTTCGAGTTTTTTTCCCATTCCTTTATGCCTTGTTTACTTTACATTTTTTAAATGTACTTTAGTGCTCTGATTGTGGAGCTAATTGCAGTACTGCTTCAATTTGTCTGTATTATTAAACTTTCACCTTTGTCCCCAGGCTCTGGTGCAGGTACTGGATACCCCAGTGTAGGAGGTGTTAAAGGTAACTTTCAGTAATCTGCCCTTTGTCCATGTTGGGCACTTCTGATTAACCCCGCTTGATTTTTCAGTAATTTATAGTATGATGGGGGAAACCATACTTTCAGGTACAATGTATTTCATTTATTGAAAATTATTCTTTTATGTCTTCATGAATTCATTGTGTGCAGTTCATGGTAGACTTTGTGTAACTTTTTCAAAACTGATTGTAAATGTAAACTTTGCAGATTACTGAATCTGTTTTAGTTTATTTATCCCTTAATTGACATGAATCATTAACATGTATTATTTGCTCCTGAAGTTATTTAACTTGCAATGTAGCAATTTTTATTTGATACAGACTAGCCTCAAATACAATTTGGGGCTCATTCAACAGCAATGTCTCTTACCGGAAATTATGACCTATTTACTCAAGATAATCCACAGATTTTGTAGTGAGCAGTTTAATCTAGGACCTATTTCTTTCTACTGAACTCCACACACCAATCGTATCATTGTGAAGAAGATACAAGCATAGTCACCCCGGCGATATCTTCTGCACAGTGATATGATTGGTGTGTGGTGTTCAGTAGAAGGAAATAGTTACTACATTCAACTGCTCACTACAAAGTCTGTGGATTATCATAAGTAACCAGGTCATGATTTCTGGTAAGAGACATTGCTGTTGAATTTTTCAAATGTACATTTCTGGTGCTTTAATTACCACAAAAAGAATGTCATTAACTCTCAATATACTCAAGAGAAGCCCGAATCAGAACTAGGCAACTAACAGCAGAACGACCCAGATCGACAGAGTTATGAGTTAATGAGTTAATTTAGTCAGATCAATTTCCGGCGTGGTAGATTAATAGCAACGCATATTTTAGGGTATATTAGCTGTTCACAACAGAAAGAACGAAAAATTGTTCTTTAGAGGATTAAAGATAATAGAAGATGAAGGTTGACGTAAACTAAGAATATTTGTTTACTCTTTGAAGATTCAAAAGACTTGCTAATTATTTCTCCATTTCATGTTCTGGTGGTAAAGACAATAATGCACTGTAGGGCACACTGGAGCCTGTTACTTTATATACACTGACATTCATATCATCCTCAGGTTATGGTGCTGTAGCGGGTGTCCCCAGTGGACAGGGGGTAAAACCCACAGGTAATAGCCCAAATTCAACGGTGTGTTTCACTTATACTTGTACCCTCCTCTGTCTTGGGGAGAGTAGATTGCTGTTTCTAACTTGCCCAGAAAGGTGAGTGAACACCCTGCAATGGACTGGCATCCCATCCAGCCCTAACACACAGGCAAAGCCCATTTACCATGCTGAGTTTCAGTTTTAAGTGCATGAAATGAAAATGGTGCCATTCTGTTTGTAACAGTGCTCTTTTCAACTGCCATATTTTGTTTCCATGGTCCAGAACATTACAGTGCATGTAGTAGCGGAAGTTTGGAATGATCATTTGAAATTTCAGTACTTGTGGTTCAAAAATTGAAGACATGCTTTGTAACTAAAGTAATTGATTTTTGTTAAGATTTTCTCATATGTTAATAGAATATGTGTGACATGTCGCTGCGGATGTAACCTGTAGATGAACCCCTGTTGTCTGTAGGTTATGGTGCAGCTGCTGGATATCCCAATAAAGGAGGGCTCAAGGTGGCCAGACCAGGTACAAACACATTGCTGTCAATCTGGCGAGCAGGTGCTGGAAAGGCTAATTCAATGTATATTTCCATGAAAGTGAATCAGGACTACAGATGGCTGATGTGGCATTAACAGAGTTTGTGGAAATGGAAGTACTGATAGCTTTGACCTGATAGTGCTGGAATGGAAAAGAGACAATGAGTAAATCTACAAGCAATGGGCATTTTATTAATGAGCATTAAGAAGTTATGTAGAACAATCATTACTTTGTGTTCTTTAGGTTATGGTGCTGTTGCTGGATATCCCAACATTGGAGCTAAAACAGCCAAGCCAGGTGGGTTAACCAATGGTGAAGCAATCTTCAGTGTTTAACTAATTATCGGAGACTGATGTGTTTGGTCATTGGCACCCTTCCTTTGTCTCTTGAGTTGATATCAACTGCTATTGAATCAAACTTTGTTCTTATAAATTGAGTGTTAATGAATAATTTAACTAGGGGCAGCATGCGGCTCAGTGGGCTATTCCTGTGCCTGTGGTTTAAGTCGGCCCTTGCCATGTTTGCTGGTCCTTGAGCAAGGCCCTTAAACCCCAGCTCCTTGGGTGTTGCTATGGGTGGCTGCCCTTTGCAGCCAATTTGCTCTCGTCTACAGAGAGCCAGTGGGGGGATGTGTAATGAGAATTTCCCCACATGGATCAATAGAGAATGAATGAATGAATGAATGAATGAATGAATCAATCAATCAATCAATCAATCAATCAATCAATATTATTATTATTAACAGTGTGATGTCATAAAAATGATACAGGTTCCTCCATGAGAATGAAATGGTATAAAATGTTATTTTAGCTTTCGCTTACCAGTGAACTTCATTGAATAGTTAACAAATATCAGCACATAACCATCAGGCTTCATTTGTAATCTTATCAAAGGACATTTTGTGTCTTGAAATACAGTGAGAGTGTGCTTGAATAGTTGCATCACAATGTCTGTATCATCATAAATCATTACTTGCAACATGTGTTTCCTTAGAATCTAATATCTAATAAGAATAGAATGAACCAGTGGATGATGTTGCTATTCTGCTTACTAGGTTATGGGACGAAAGCTGGTGTACCCAAAGGAGAGGTGCCTGAATCAGCAAACACAGGTAAGTCATCAATATCTTATATGAAAATCTAATGAATATCTTAGTAGCTTTCATTTCATAACCGTGTATAGCAGTTTACCTTAATGAAATTACTCTATTTAACCTTCTACTTGGATTATGTTCAAAGGAAAGACGACATCTACTTTATTGTTTTTGCAGAGCTTAAATATTCTTGTTCCCTCTATATAGGAATAATTTTATATTCACTGTCTGTTTATTCCTCAGTATGTTGGCATTCATTTTTAGTTACTCAACATGTTTTTTTTTGTTTAGACCTACCTCACTGGGATTGTTTGTCAGTTTACTGTTTTGTGGTTCCCAGGTTATCATGTTGGAGGTTTTGGGTCTAAAGGACAGGTCACTAAGGGCTTGGGAATGGGCATGCCCACTGGAAAGAACTACAAAAATATAGCAATGTTGCCTCAAGTGCAGGGCACTCGGGGTCTGGTCTCTTCAGGTCCTCAAAGACAAAGTACTAAAGGTATGTCTCCTGCAATGTCTGAAGCTCAGAGCACTAAGGGCTTAGGAACGGGCATGCCCACTGGGAAGAGCTACAAAAATGTGCCCATGATGCCTCTGGAACAGGGCATTCAGGGTCTGGTCTATTCAGGTCCTCAAAGACAAAGTACTAAAGGTGTGGCTCCTGCAATGCCTGAAGCCCAGAGCACTAATGGCTTAGGAACGGGCATGCCCACTGGGAAGAGCTACAAAAATGTGCCCATGATGCCTCTGGAACAGGGCATTCAGGGTCTGGTCTCTTCAGGTCCTCAAAGACAAAGTACTAAAGGTGTGGCTCCTGCAATGCCTGAAGCCCAGAGCACTAAGGGCTTAGTAACGGGCATGTCAACTGGGAATAGCTACAAAAATATGGCCATCATGCCTCAGGAACAGGGCATTCAGGGTCTGGTCTCTTCAGGTCCGCAAGGACAAAGTACTAAAGGTATGTCTCCTGCAATGTCTGAAGCCCAGAGCACTAAGGGCTTAGGAATGAGCATGCCCACTGGGAAGAGCTACAAAAATGTGCCCATGATGCCTTCGGAAGAGAACATGAAAGGTTTTATGGGTCCTGAAAGACAGAATATGATGGGTGTGACTTCTGAAGTGCCTGAAGTACAGGGAATTAAAGGCAGTGGAGCTGGTGTGGCTGCTGGAAAGGGAATGGCTGTGGTACCAGAGGATCAGGGTTCAAAAGGAGTGGCCCAGGAGGCTAGAAGGACTGGGCCAATATTACCAGAGGGACAAGTGACTACTATCGGTAAACCTCCACTCCTATTTTGTTATTTATTTGTTCTTTTCTTCTAACTTGTGTCCTAATCAATGTGTTAGTCCATGTGTCTCAATTTGTTGTCCTATTTGTTGTTATTTTATTATATTGTTGTTGCTTAATATATTAGCCTTCACTGTACTTGTAATTTCTATCTATACTATAGATAAGTTTCTGCTGTGAGAGAGTCGACTTGATTATCCACCCTTTACTACAGGAGTAATAAACATGCGCCATAAGAAGCTTAAGTGAAACTGATGCTACATCAGTCAATTGGAACTTCACACTAGTGATGTGTTACTCTTAAATGGTTATTACTTCTAATCATATAATTTCCACCAGTTGAATGGCATCATCGGTTGAGTAACATCTCTAAAATCTGTTGCTAAGCTTCTATTGTCTAAGTCAGTTTATTGCTAGATGCTTTGTCAGGAATCGTTGCCTTTGTACCCACATTTAGAGAGTTAGCTATATTCTCTAAACTTCAGTCAATAACATACAGTATGGTTTTAGCATCGGTCTGCTGGCGCTGTCTCCAGCACTGCTGCAGACGTTTTAGTATGTAAGGCGATAACTAAAAAACCGTATGATGAAACTTTTTCAAATGCGCAGGCTTTGTGTGAGAAGTTTTTCAACCTTTGCAGAGATGTTGTAAGGTTGAAGATTCTGAAATGCTCAAATTTTGAGACAAACTGCATCAAAACTAAAGCAGCACCATAAAGTGATAGCATAGAAAAGGACAGCTCAGACATTTTATCTTGTCATCATGATAACTCAAAAATTATTTGCCCGATCATTTCCAAACTTTGCACGTGTGAGTGAAGATCTGGACTGGCAGACCAAAGTGCACCAAAATTGAAGCAACGGTGCTTAGTGACAGCAAAGACAAGGATGAGATGATTAGAGGCTTATCCTTGTAAATAGGATCAATCTCTCTGTTATTATTTGTTCTGTTTAGTCTACTTGAACTTGGAGGATCTTATTACTTTGTACCACTTCACAATAACATTTTATGGATGAAAATCTATAGCTAAAAAGCAACACTTGGACAGATTCAAATCACTGTAATTGCAGCAGCAAAATAGGATCTGCAAACTAGAGGGCAGCTGAGAAACGTAATTGCTAGTCATCATCTTGTGAATGCAGCCATCTGCCATCTAAAGTTATTCTATGGATCATTATGTAAGCTTCCCAGGAACATTATGCAAGTCTGTAATACTAAAACTGTGCGGAACAAGATCATTTTCGAAATATTCTATGAATGTTTGTTATTTTTTTCTTTTTTTGTTGCCAGCTTCCCCCGTTTGGCAAATTTTATTGGTTGTAGTCCAGTAACTGGTTGGCTGGAAATGAATCTTGGGGAACTTGGCAAAATTTATTGTGGGAGGATTTAATTGTGTCACAGTTTAATTCTTTTGGAGCTGTGAGGAGAGTGTATAAGGTAGGTTTGTAATAATATTTTCCTTAGACTGCAGTATTTTCATTCAGCAAAATTTATCACACATGATGCTCCAGGGTTGCCAGATAAATAGCTTGACTGTGCACTGGGACCCCAAGCTTCACTCTCAACTGTGTGTGTGTCCGAAAAGGGCAGTAATTAACCATAAAAAATGTGAGTTCAGCCATCAGGCAAGAAAAAGTCACTTGTGTGCTAATATCCCTTGTTGTTTTGTGGGCAAGGAATTGGTTTACTCTAAGTGAAAGAGCCAAGAGTAAAAATATTTTAATTGTAAATACTGTTCTTGTAGATTTTAACTAATCCAATGTATATACTGTAAATAAGAACATTAATTTTTGTTCAGTTTTTTATTGTGCAAAAGGAACATGGCAGTGTAGTCATGCAGTTAAGGGTCTTCGTAAACGTGAGGATTTGAGTTGGCATCAGTCATAAATTATGAAATTTGAGAAATAAAAAGTTACGCGAATTGAAAAATAAAAGGTTGTGTCAGGTTCAGCCAATATGGTATGAGATTTGTCTCATATTTTCAGATTGCAGTATTCTCCTCCAAGTAAGTTAAATCGTAGTGGACTTGGGGAAGTAAGTGAGTGGCCTCCGTTATTTTTAAAAATCAAAAGTCACGATCGATAGTTTGATAAACAAAGCTGTGTGTCTCTAGTTAGTCAAACACAACAACCCAGTGAGGAAAAACTGAGATTCTGAAAAAGCTAATTGATATGTTTTAATTCTTAGGTTGTTAATTCTTAGCAGTTGGGATTATTATATTTTGGCTTTTGTGGTGTTTTTGGGTTGCAATGTAATATAAAGCAAAAAAGTCATGTAAACCTCATTTGAATAAAAAGGGAAAATCATTAAAAATGTAAATATATAAATGGAAACTAAATGACCACAAAGTGTAGTTTTTGTCCATTAATGGACAAAAGAAAAGGAGAAGAAATTTGAAATGGAAGACATACATTATTATGAAGATATGGGCTCAGAGACATATGCATGTACTGTTATCAAGTACAGTGTTAAGTTTTAGATAACCATAACACCTAATTTCCACCATAGAATGAACTGAAGATTTATTTAAACAAGTGCAAGGTATAGCTGATTAACACTAAGTTGGATTGGGAGGCAGATTATGAATAACTACAGATTTTATCAAATAAATTTACTATTGTACAACTCCAAGTATTCACACACTTCACCTCAGCTTTTAGCTTTGCAGTCACATTTCATTTAACGAATAGCAAAGATAACCACCTAAGAAGTGGGTAGAGATTCTGTAAATTGTCATAAAAATGGAACATCCAATAAATGAATGAGTATACTTTAAGACCTCCATATCATGACAAGGGCTCACAGTATTGAGGTAAAAATACAGTAACTTTCACATTTCCAGGCAATCCATGCAGTACTTTTAGAAATTGTACAAGTTGGTCAATGTGGAATGAGTATGGCTTTGACAATGCCATTTTTTCCAAATCACCAAATCTAGTTCATAGTTTTAGTCTGTGGTCAACTGTCGTGATAATTGTTAAAGGTGTCCTGAAAAAGTCACTTTAACTTGCTCTACAACCTGGATTTTTGACATTGCTATCATTAGCAACAACTGAAGACTTGGAACATTAATTGTTTTTTGAAATTTGCACAAGCTAACAGAGTTTGGCCACTCTTGAAGATTTTTAGTGGTGTGAAACTTCAATTTCCTATGATGTTTTAATACTGTGATTGAAATGTTATATCAGCAGATGCTGTAACTGCCAAATACAATGGAGACAGAACATTTCTATTCTCTCTCCTGTTTTATTGCATGTGTTCTCCATGTGCTCTTGAATTGTTTTGTTATTGTCTATCTAAATTATTTCTGCTTGTAAAGAAGCTTTCAGTGAAATGTGGTTTATCAATGAGTCAGCACCAGACAATGATCATGTGCTAACAGGGGGCCAGACCAACAAAAGTTGTCTGTATTTCAACAAAAACTTCAAATCCAGTATTTTGACAAGGGTCCTAATCATTTTTATAATCAACATGTTGGTAATTTAGTCATTTGTGTGTTTTGTGTGGAATATTCTCTCATGCCCAAAATTTACATTATTGTGTACTTTACACATGGGGTACTTCCTACCCATCAGGGTAATTAATGTAAATATCTATAAAAAGTACTTTCATATTTTGTCAGCAGCCTAGTTAATATTCCAAATCCACGCATGTAGCTGAGTTGTACTCAGTTTTGTCTGTTTAATAATGTAACAATAATTCGTGATACTTCATGTTACTCCACAGCAGGTATTTAACACTGTTACTGGTATTTTAGATCATGGTTTTGTGCATTTGTACTTGTGTCAGTGTAGCTCTCTAAAGTGGTGGACTATTTTGTTCTCAAACTCCGCAATCACTTTAAGCTTCTACTCTTTTGGAACTGGACACATTGCTGCAGATGGATCACTGTAGTGCTACAGTGCCACAAGAATGACAATTTAAAATTGGTATTAGTACTAATAATGTCTCACATTAGCAGTGCTTGATCTCCACATGAAGGGGGATGAGGGAGTCAGACCAAGTGAAGCTCCACTTTTCTTTGACTTGGTTCCCCATATCATGGTTGATTCATCTGTCTTAGGTACATTTGTATTCCTAAGTCCTAGAAAGTTTTGGTGTCTGAACCAACTAATTTCTTTTTGTCATTCTGTCCCTCTTAAAAATGTACAGGATGTTGTTTCGTTTGTGTTACTTGTTGTGTGTCAACCTGTGTTTCACTGACCCTTCAATTCATTTGTCTTTTGTGTTGAGTGATGATGAAGATGCAGGCACCGTTTCTGCACCTAAGACAATGACTCTGTTCATAGTCAGGTTGCCAATCTTGAATAGAGTTTACATGCAAAAGAAACATGAACTTCACTCTGTGTTGTACTGATTGTGTTCACTGCAGGATACGGTCCTGGAACAGGGAGCTACCTTGACATGGCACTTGGCAATGGTTATGGAGCAGGTAATGATGATAGCCTGTCTGATGACTGAACAGCACCAGGCAGCAGAGAATGCTGTTGTCGTCATCATTCTCATTGCCCTCGGTTTGTATCATATTTGTAAAATAGCCATTGAATGTGAAGTAGAGAAGAGAACTTATCAGTGTTATTATATCATAATTACAGAAACTCATCTTCAGTTAATTGAAGCTCAAGAGCTATTGAAGCTTTTCATGTCAATATTTAATAAATGCAGTGTTCCTTCTGTTGGGATACTTCCTACCCATAGGGGCAATGAATGTGACTATCCATACTAATAATATATCCAGTCAGTCCTGAAATTATGCTTTCTAAAGACATTTTTTTGTACTTTTTATGCTTCTGTTTATTTCCCTCCATAGTTACATAAAAGCTAATAAGAAAAGAATAGTGGAGAAAATTTTAATTCATTTAATTCTACCAGTGCTGCTCAATAAAATACTTGGATATGCGTTCTTTCTGAAATACCTGCATCTTACTAACAATAATCTGTTTGCTTGTACTCTATAAACAAGAACTCAGATTTATGAATTACCCGTCTGAAACATACTAGAGTACAGCCAAGAGAAAGGTCCCATTAGAATAAAGGTTCAGCAATGAATTCTACTTTATCTCTATTGAGCAGCTCTTGCTCAAGGCGGATTTCCCCAGACATGCTGCTATACCAGGATTCTCCAATTAGTTTTCCCCAAGGGCCAAATTCTATCAATAACACAAAGCCAAGGGCCACTGCTAGGGATGGGTGATACCACTAATTTTCTTATCAGTCCAATATTAAGTAAAATCAAAGTAGGAATTGTGATGTTGATCCCAATACCAAAATTCTGGGTACTGACAATTAAAACGTCCTACTCCCTGTAATATAAGCATTTAAACTACTGGGTGAAAAAACATCAATATTTTGATACCAGAATCAATTCTCGAAATGAAACTGTCACAAAGAACACACACACTTACACCACTTAACCTAACTGCATGCCTTGGAAGCCCCACACACAGAACATAAATTCCATGCACACAGTACAGCGATAAGATTCATACCTCCAGCCCCAGTGGAGTCACCATTTCACCCTCTGTTATAATTCTTATTACATGGAAGCAAACTGACAGCTCACTTCGGGGTGATTTGCAGCATTTAAGTCCAGCTATACTGATCTGCATAAACCATGTCCATGACCAATCCTCTGTATAACGTGCCCCATTCTCCCTCCTGTGATTCTCTGACATCCCTCCAGGTGCCATTGCAGGTTATGGAAAAGGACAAGGTGCCTACCTTGGCATGGGTCTAGGTACTGGTTATGGGAATGGTAAGCACCAGACACCTTCTAGTTAGTTTAAAAGATCTATGTGGGAATGGTGAGTGCCCACGCCTTCTAGTTAGTTTAAAAGCTCTAGGTGGGAATTTCACCGGCATTACAAACTACAGACATCTGCGTATAGTAGGTCAGCAGCAACTAATTGAATCTGAACTACTAACTACACTATGATACATTAATATTGGGCAACTGACTTTTATATTTAGAGAAAATGTACAAAATTGTTGTTCTATGTTGCAGTATTTTTTTGCAAAAACTAAAATATTTCTTTTTATTTGTTTTTGTTTAAGGTCAAGCTGATTTAGGAAGTAAAGCAAAATCTGCAGGTATATCAGCATTACTGTCTGTGTCTGTGTATATTTGTTAAAAGGTTAATGTGAAATGATTTAATAATCAAATAGACATATAATACAATAATACATTAATATCTAATATAAGGACTGGAAGTTTGTGCTGTTTAATGATTTTAAAGATTATGTAATTAGAGAGAGGCTAATTTAGGTAACCCTGTTTCCTCCTTATCTCAGAATAAAATGATCACTTTCTCTTGCTCACAGGCTATAGTGATGGTGTCAGCCATGGTATGGGTAAGTATTTGATTGTCATTACCTATTAAATTAATCAATCAAATATCTTTTGACTTGTGCTCCCAAGTTTATGGATAATTCTGATTTCAAAGTGTATTATCTTTCTAGGCTATCCCAGTGTGCCCACTGACCTTGCTGCACTGGGGGTTAAAGCTGGAAAAGGAGCAGGTAACTGAATAATACAATGTGTTGTTCCAGACTGAATTCTGAAAAATACTTACAATACATAACAATGATGGTAATAATTACAATTTCAGTGCACGATAGTAATTTTGTGCTGTAAATGCTGCAGGGACAGGCTATCCTAGTCTGCCAGTTGACCTCAGTGTCCTGGGGGCCAAAGCAGACAAGGGAGCAGGTAATTCAGTCTAATTATGAATCATATAATGTGCTTCTCTTCTGCACTGTCTGCGAATGGCTTTTGTGATGTATGGTTTATATTGTGCCAGATGCAAACCTCGATAACATAAATAAATGTGAGCATTATGTGAAGAGTATGTAGTGTATGATTTGTGTTTTTCGGTGTCACGTAGGTCTGGGGAGCAGTGCCTACGATGGCCAGAGTCTGGGAGCTAGCCTTCTTGGAGGAGAAGGCAAGTCCACCAGTTATGGTGAGGGAGGACCTGAAACTGCAAGAGAGAGAACAAAGACAATGAATATGAAATTAATGTTCTGAAACCATTAGGCTTACCAGACTTAACTTTTGAATATCACTCATATCTTTGCATGTCTTAGTCTTTTACTCATTTTTGCTTACCAAGGATTCGGCCTTGTCTCTAGGCCCTGTTCCCTCATGCAGTGTTGTGTCTGTACCTCCAGAGGGCACTGCTAACAGCGCTGCTGCAGCTGCAACTCCTGCCCAGTTACCCTACGGGGGTCAGCCAGTGGTTTCGGCTGGGTTGGGACCTGAGGGCAAGGCGGGTGCTTACGGGGCAGGGCAGCTGCCCTACGCAGGGCAACCCATCCAGCCAGCGAGGATTGGAGCCGACCCAGGACTGGCTGAATACGGTAAGAGAGAGGAGAGTCTCCAACTGAGACCAGGATAAGCAGTTAGAAGGTGGATAGATGGTACAGTTGCTCAGACAAGTCATTATCTGTGTCTGTGTCAGACAGAAGGCTGGAACTGGGTGTGGTTTATACTGGAAGTGCCATATTTTCTAACCTAATATTCACTGCCAATTCAATTGCTTTGCCTTAACTAAACTAAGTTTTATGAACCGTCTGAACCACTCCCCCACCCCCTTAACCGGGGGACATTGATCAATCAATAATAAAAACAATCTGTATGACATTGGACATAGAAACTGTATACCATAAAGATATACAGTCAGGCCTCGGACATTTGCGAGGTTAGGTTCCAGAACCCGTCACAAATGAGGAGGATTTGCGGATGTTTGGTAAAGTCACTAAAAATGGTAATATGTGCTTATTTCTGTAATTTAAACCCTAAAAACCCTTACCAGCAGTAAGGTAAAATGGGTAAACGAACGGGACTGTAAACTTATTGACAGAAGGCATAACCAAGGTACAATTCAATAAAATACGTAAAGAAAACGTAAGGATACAGGTATTCAGTCAATTAAAAATTACGTAAAGACGTACAGAAATAATAAGTTGTAAAAATACTATGTGTGCGCTAACCATGAAAAAGAGAGAGAGAACAAAAATACATTAAACACATTAAAAATATTTAATAAAAAAACAGAATGAATTTTTCCAGATTTGTGAATTCGCAAATCACCATGTGCGAATGCAGGAAGGCTGACTGTATATAAAAGATCCCTTCAGTTGAAGGGAATAATCATAAATTCCAATGATACAGCATTCACGTTTGTTGATGATAATATTACTGCAATTTGCTAGGTAAACATGAGTTACCAACGTACAACAGTAAATACATAACAGCAGTACAAGGCAAAACCTTTTCTATAATATTTTAGCAACACATGCAGTTAAAAACGACAAGTGATGTACAGGTTTAGGGGTATGGGATTGTATAGGAGTTTGAAAGAAACTGTGTGACTCATTGGGCTATGCCTGTAATCAGAAGGTTGCCAGTTCAAACCCAGTCTCAGCACATCTGCGGGTCCTTGAACAAGGCCCTTAACCCCCAGCTCCCTGTGTATCTCAACAGATGGCTGACTTTCTCAGACAGCTTATTCTACGAAGAGCACATTGAGGGAGGTGTAATTTCCTCAACGGAATCAATAAAATATTGATGATTATTGTTATTAATATTTGTTCATGATGACTCCCCCTTGATATGAGTTACCTAGAGTGATCGCTGGGAAAGGTCAGCCTGCTGGCTGTTGTGTCAACTTGGTTGGTTGACTACAGAATATAGCGATCTCTTTTAAATAATTTATAGTAAATGAAATGACTAGTTAATGAAATCAATATCCTATATTTGAGACAGAATAGCCATTTATACATGGATGGAAGGAAACCAAGGTGGTACTGGCAGGAATGATTGACAAACAAGAATAACCATGAGAGAGTGCAGAGAGAACCAATACTGCTACCTGCTTCTTAATGCAATAAACTCAGTTATAACCTTATGGGGGAGAATAATCTGAGAAACAAGCACGGAGACGGGAAACAGCTCAAGGTTTTCCAGAATTTGCAACGTTCAACAAATACTAAGTATCGGCTAGCTGTATTCGGGCTGCAGAAAAAACGTTCTGACAACTGATTAATCATGTAATCAGGTCATCAACTACTCGATTATTTGGGCCAAAAGACAGGGTTTCTAGAAAAGTGCAAAAATTTTATTTAAAAAACATCAGGAGGTTTTCTTAAGTCACCGTTAATAAAAATTTGACACAATGTAGAGAATCTCAGATCTTAAAGCAGGGGTGTCAAAAAATGTAAAATATGCTGAATTTGTCAGGGTTCACGGTGAACAGGTAAGGCACACGGGCAGGCAAGGATGAAGCAGGTAGCCGAAAGTCGGGGTAAATTGGGGATTCATTGTGGGGATGACGGCTACGAGCAGGACAGAAGACCCATGCAGACATCTAACATCACCTAACAACAGCTAACATCAATGACGGACAAACAACTAAGGCAAGACATGAACTGAAATTGACGAGACTGGGCGAAAATAAGTGGACACAGCTGGACAAGATCAGGGAAGCACACGTGGGTAATCAGGGGGCGTGGCACACACGAGGATCGGACGAGCCGGGCATCACAGAATTAGAGAGCCAAACCAAATCAGTATTTATGAAAGACAGTCTTAAATTGACCATCTTTAGTCAGATGTTTTATGATGAATTATTCATACAGAAATATGAACTTTACTCCAAAGACATCTTAGGACTCAGAACAGACCAAGCTTTACATTAAATAAACAAATGAGTGATCAGATTAAAACTAAAAAAGCACGTCAGTAGCATCAATATTTTATCGTGCCTAAAATATTATTGAGAGGTGTATTGTGATGCCCAAAAGTTAGTAATCTGTATAAATTCAGCATATCCTTATGTTGATTAAATTCAGTCAGCAGAGCAGGGCACACGTGACTTTTGGTAACTCCTGGAAGTGATAAGCACTGAATTGGTGGTGAAGAAAGGGACTGCTGAACAGCCACAACATCTTCTGGGAGAGGAGATATCATGGATAAGCAAGGTGAAAAGACAGCGCTGTGGCGGGACTATTTGCAGTTTAAAGCAGGGTTGCCAACTCTCAAGCATCTGGTGTGACATTCAGGCTTTCTGACTCTTTCTCACAAGAAATGTTATGTGAAATCTATATTATTCCAAGGGGCGGCATGGTGGTGCAGTGGTTATTTATAATTATATATTATTATATATTTATAATAAATTTATAATATGTTTAAAATGATTAATGATTAATATGTTATTATACCTTATCTTGCAGTGGTTAGCACTGTTGCCTCACACCTCTGGGACCTGGGTTCGAATCCCCGCCTGGGTCACATGTGTGTGGAGT
>JAODJX010000097.1:31359599-31373653 GCA_026776945.1 Isichthys henryi | reverse complement strand
TGGGCTGGCCCCCCATCCTGGGTTGTTCCCTGCCTCGTGCCCATTGCTTCTGGGATAGGCTCCGGACCCCCCGCGACATAAACCTAAAATTAGCTCATCAAAAGTGTTGGGGAGGTCTGCTAACCCTACATACTCTTACATACATGAAAATGAGTGTGCAAACTTCTCTCAAATTGAAAATCTCACGTCAGCCAGCTGAACAAAGATAGTGACACTGTTAAACACACATTTATTAAACAAAAGGATGTACCAAATTTATAGAGATTACTAATGTGTTAGGTGCATTACTAATCTGTTTCCAAAATTGTAGGCGTAAGTAAATGTCTATATAATACCGATACACGGAAAAATGTTTCACATATCATCTAAAGCCCTGGTGATTATTACGCATGGCCCGTATAATCACGAACACATCGCAATGTGATATCGTGAAACCCTACCTTGACATGCCAACGCGCTAACTATTGCTGTGCAATCTGTGATTTGTAGTGCCAGTGATGTGTGTGCTGTATTCTGGTGGGCCAGGTCTGATGAACGGGCCGGATGTGTCCTGCGGGTCTTCAGTTTGACACTCCTGTCTTAAAGTCACAAAGTGGCACATAAACAAAGATCTACTGTCTCTGCCACATTTAGCTTGGTGATGATTGTATTTTATGCTGCGGCATACAGTATTTTGAAGGTATTTTCAAAAGCAATGCTATTCCAGCTTATGGATCTTGGCAATAAAATTTACTGTGGGGGGGGGGGGGGAGTCACTAATTTTGTTGCCAAGATTTCCAAATAGTGTGGTATTGTTTTATTGTAATACTACCTAAGTTTAGTAACTTTAAAACTGTTTGTTACAATAAATCTGCCTGTGCTGGTCTGGAGGTATGTACACAGGAGTCAGTCCACACAGATGTTGATAGACCATAACAGAATGCAGAAAAATGAAGTATGAACTGCGCTTAGCACACCAATGTTAACGTTGAAATGTGTTGATGTCATTATATGCAATTTATGCTGCAAGCCACAAAAATGTAACCATTTTCAGCTTAGTTCGAGTTCGGGAGCATGCGCTGGTACCCATGTTGCCATACACACCACACAATGAATTACCTTGGCAACCCCCCCCAAGCTGACACACGGTCCAGTCTCACCCTCCGGAAATGGCCATCCATCCGCTACAGCCAGGTGTTACATGGGTGCCCCCTTGGCCTGGTCCAGCTGCTGTCCTCATCAACAAGGATCCTCCAAGCCAGATCACCCTCGGAGAATCGTGCCACATGGCCACAGTGACGTAACTGATGCTCCCACACAATTCAGGTAATGTGCCTCATAGTTCAACACCAAGTCAAACCAGCAGTACCCAAGGATTCTCCAAAGAGACACAGTACCAAAGGAGTCCAGTCTTCATCTCAGGTCACTGGATAGCATCCGTGTCTCACAGTTTGGACCAGTTTGGACATTGTCAGAAAAATCAAGATCTTTATTCAGCAGCATAAACCCCACAACGACTGGACCCCACGATTGATCAACACCCAGTCCATGTAAGCATTGAACTGAGTAGGAGCAAGAGCACACCCTTGATGAACCTCAGAATCAACTGCAAAGAACGCAAAGGTTCTGTCTCCACTCTGCACAACACCTCCAGTTCCAGTATACAGACTGGTCATGAAGTTCAGCATCTTTGGGAGAATCCTGTAAAGTCTCAGGATGTCCCACTGGGTAGCTAAATCAACTGAGTTCAACACGCTTTATGAAAATTAACAAAAGCTGCAAAGAAACTTGCCAATATTCACATTTGGGTTCGATGAGAACCCTCAGTGCCAGGATGGTAGACTTCTTAGGTATAAAACCACATGGCTACAATTGCTGGCAAGCGAATAAGTGATCATGGATCCTGTTGAGGATGACCCTAGCAAGGACCTTACCCGGCACTGAGATCACTGATATCCCTCTGTAGCCGCCGCAATCGAGGCGATCACCCTTCCCTTTCCAGATAGGGACAAGAAGTAAGTTACATTTTCCAGTCAGTTGGGATTACATTGGTCTCCCAAATAGAAGCAAAATGTCAGGAGGATAATCTTCAATCACCAGCCTGGAGAAATTCAGATACCACCAGTCTGGCCTTCCCTACCCCTAGTTGTTTCACCACTCCTGCAGTGCCAGTAAGATTGGGTGGCTCACAGCTAATCTGAGGACCAGTCTCTAGAACTATGGACCCAGAGATGTCCAACATCCTAGATGGAGGATCAACTTTAAGCAGGCGCTCATAGGAGCCAGTCCAGCGGGTCACAACTGCAGTGTCATCCGTAAGACTGTTCCATCACCCTCCTTGACTACGACTCTCTGAGGGACAGATTTGGATGTGCATAATGCTTTGATTCCACTATAAGCAGGACGTGGGTTACAAGACCATAGATGATATGTCACTTGCTCACAGATTCTTCTAACAAATGTCTCCTTATGTGTGCTTAGGGCCCTCGCAGCCATACTTCTTAAATACCGTTATAGACCAGAGTTGCCTTCAAGCTGTGCACTGTGTCTTCTCTTAATTATACCCTGCGAGATGAAACACCTCTTTCTGCAATCACCAGCAACACCAACACAACCTTCAGCAGCCATCAGGGTCTTGTCATGGAAGGTCTCCCACAACACATTAGAATTCAAAGTTCTGCAAGTCTGCAAATTCCTCACACAAATTGTGTGCAAACTCATTAGAAACATCTTGATCTTGGAATCTGGCCATGTCCAGCCTCATTCTCCTAGTACTGTAGGTGGGAGTCTTATGGACCTAAGCTAATAAGAGTAGCAACCACAAGATTGTGGTCATAATTCACAAATTGGGCACTTCTGCAGACCCTGCAGTTCTGTATGATCCTCCAGCATCTGCCGATGAGGATGTGATCCATCTTCTTCATCACACCACGAGTATTGGAGTACCAAATCCAACAATGCGGCTCACGGTCCTGGAACCAGGATCCAGCAACCAGTGACCCACAGCCCCAGACCTTTTGTAAAGTCAAGTAACATGGAGCCACTTTCACCACAGTGGTCAGACCTATAAGGACCAACACAATCCTCATAGCCAGCCCTGTCAATGCCAGTAGTCGCACTGAAAGTCACCCATGACCAGAGGAGTGTCACGTCATAGGTACCCCCATCACCCACCAAGCAAAGATCAAAAATAAAATGTCTCCTTCATCGAAACATCACTTGGACCACAGTCGGAGTATACATTGAGACAACAGTCACATAATGCAGAGACTATCCGAGTCTCATAATATGCTTGTTGAAAGGGGTGACATCGAACACCATTGGGAGGAGCCAATCCGCCTTCCTGTAGGTGGCTGCAGTAGAGCTACTTTCATGGATAGCAGAAAAGAGTCCTCTCTGCTTTGTCGGAGCTCTGTGAGGTTTTTATGGTGACTGGAGTGCCAATCCTGCCACCAACCCCCAAATTTTTCTCTGCAAGTTGGAGGACTGCTTGCAGGACCAGATGCAATTTAACATCATACCCAGGAAAATGTAGTTGTTGCAGCCCTAATCTCTATTTATCCTCTTTTTGACAAAATTATGAATTATTTGCATGAAGCTTAAACAGCAAATGAAAAGACATTTCAGGTTTTACATGTTGTGACTGATTTTCTTTGTGTAGAAGACCTGGTAAATGATATATGTTTCATTGCAGGTGGACTCAGTGCTGAACTAGGAACAGAAACTACGACAGGCAAATATGGTAAAGCCCTTATTTTATTTATTATGTCATTTGCTCCGCAGGTTCTGTAATTCAGTTTAACCTACATTCTTGCAGTATATTTGTATAAAGTAATGGATATACATTTCTGAGGCTAAGCACAGTGCTCACATCTTTGTTTTCAAAAATAAATACATAAATGAAGAAAATATCAAGAATATATTTACACTATTGTGATGAAGAGAATATGCAGTATGCAGGAAATATTGTTTCATCGTTATATTTCTTTTCCTTTCTTAGTGGGTGGCAGCCAGCTCCTTTTCAATGGCGCCCCCATTATTCCCACTGGCCTGGATGGTAAGGACCACATGTCCCTCTTGACTTGTCTTCTGGCCAGGAGGGTTCCTGCTCCTTTGACTTCTCCTCATGTCCTCTGAAGTTTCCCTTAGCAGCTCCGCTCTGTCCTTGCTGATCTCCCCGTTCTATCGATGTCCACCTTTGGACTTCTCTCAATAGCAATGTTTTGGCACTCTGAGGGCAGACATGTGCAGGCACTCTCCCATGTCAAGGTGTACGACTTCTCACCTGCTCTGGAAGGCAGAGCGGGGCCAGCAGAAAACTAGGAAAAGACCACCATCAGTCCAGCGCCAAAGTCAGCTAAACTAGATAGAACTACTGATTGACAGAATAAACTAAAGATGCCTAAGTGTCTCATATTACCGTATTATCTCCAATTGGCTGATGGAAGAATATTGAAAAAATAAATCTGAATAAACCCAAACTCAATTTTGTTGTTCACTTCTTCAGTGACAACTTTAAGAGAAGTACAATATAATTCTCCTAACATTACTGTATGTATGATTTTTATGGCAGCCCTCCTTTAACGGAGAGCAAGGGCTGTGTGGATACGTAGTTTGTCCTGATTACAGTGTTACTCTTTTCTGATTACAGCGTTTCTGATTACTCTGCCCTGTTGCCAAACCTAGTGAAAACATGAGAGCTTAACTGTAGCTAGATTGATTTATGTAATAATGGATCTTTGGATAAACCGAACCTCCAGGTATACAATAAAATAGATGACTGCAAATTACTACTTCTTGTATAACTTCAAGTTCAATGACAGGTAGGGAACAAATTATGGCATAGGAAAAAACAGCAGAATCAAAGGCAAGGTAACCATAATTTTTTCCAACAATGCATTGCAGAAAAAAATATTAATGTAAAGTCCATTTCCAACTTTTTGGCTACTTACATTTTTTATCCTTCTTATTCCCTTTCCATATAGCGGAAACTCAATTTTATACAAAAAATCTGTGACTGCATTCAAAAAACTAAAAATGATTAAAGTTTTATATTTTGTTTGATTACTTATGGTTATAATTAGATCTGAGTAGGGGGTTAAGGCTGCCATTGTTGGGATTTTCCCATAGAAATGAATGTGTGTGTGTGTGTGTGTTTATTTTAATTGCATTGTGGTTGCAGTGTCTTGCTCCCTCAGTGCAATGTGTTGTATTCATTCGGGAAATGGTGGTTTGTAGTATGGAGCTCAACCACTTGTATCTTATGTAAAAACAACTGGAAAATATGGTGAGCTGTTATTGTAATGTTTGTCCATGACCATTATAATATAATATATATCCTTATATATACCACCCCTCTACTATTTGTACCAGCTGCTATCAGGCACAGCAAGGACACCTGTTGGCATGGCCACCCTTACCCCCACCCTCCCCACGCTAAGAGCACAGCATTCGACCTATCTATGTATGGATCTGTACATCACATATCTATCTATCTATCTATCTATCTATCTATCTATCTATCTATCTATCTATCTATCTCACAGGAAACACTGGTTTGCCATACAGTAGCCAGCCCCTCGGTTTGGGGGCTGATGGGAAATTGCCCAGCACGTACGGTGAGCCTCACCTTTCATTTTTTCAGTCTCTTATAAGCCACCAGCAGGCATTTCCCTCACTCTCCCGCCTCTCACAGGGAATGCTGGCCTGCCATACTACCTACAGCCACTTGGCCTTGGGACTGATGTGAAATCTGCAGCAAAATACGGTAAAGTGCACCAGTCTGCTTGCTGATGTGTCTGTTTTCGTTCTTTGCCTTACTTTGATTTCTGATGAATATATGGCGCAGTAAGGCAGGAAATACCAGGCTGGCT
Organism: Isichthys henryi; assembly: GCA_026776945.1. Classification (NCBI taxonomy): domain Eukaryota; kingdom Metazoa; phylum Chordata; class Actinopteri; order Osteoglossiformes; family Mormyridae; genus Isichthys; species Isichthys henryi. The sequence continues at coordinate 31,367,801 of JAODJX010000097.1, read as the reverse complement.
TAAGGAGTGCAGTTATACTGTTATCATAGCGCCCGATGCAAAATCTGCTTTGAAATATTTTGCATTTATTTACTTAGCAGACACTTTTATCCAGAGCGATGTACAATCAAGGAAGCAGGATCAGTGAGTGTTCCTGGAGAAACTGAGATTAAGGGCTTTGCTAAAGCAACCAACAGGGATGCTACTCTGCCACTTATAGGATCTGAACCTGCAACCTTCTGTTTGTGAGCACAGAGTTCTCCCTGGCAGAGCGACACCCAAATACAGGGGCGTCCACCTATGACTGCGTTTGTTTTCCAAATCTTTCTAAATTATATTTTTTCACTTTATCGCAGGAAACAGCGGTTTGACAACCCAGCCATTTGGATCGGAAGCAGATGGAAGGTCTGCTGGTAAATATGGTACGTTCCATGTCTGTTCTTCTGAATGGAGTCTGCTTGTGTTTCCACATTCTTCCTCTTTGTCATACACATGAATACACGAGTCTCATGTGATGGCAGTTTGATGGCAAAAAACAATGCTTCTGTTATTATAGAGACACGTCAAGATCTATAAACGCGTTGAACAGACGGTATTCCTCTGGCAATTTCTCCTTCATACAGACACCTACAAGAAAGCAGATAACATGTAAAAATGTCAATTAGCATAAAGTCACTGAGAAAAAAACAAAATGTCAGATCGAAAGATATATTCATGCAGTTATTCAGATTAATATGGTCTGGTGCCAGCTGGCAGAATGAGCTGAATGATGTAACCAGCCAACCACACTGAAATATTTTGGTATGCGGTATAAAATTAAATAATTTGCATTTACGTTTCATCTTTTACTGTTCTTTAGTTAATTCTCTTTTGTTGTTACATGTTGCCTTCATGCATCCTGTCTCTGGCTTCTTTACTAGATTTGTTTTAAAATGTGTTTCTTCATTTTTTACTGTCCAGGTCCACACATTGTGCATGGCTGCATACTGTACCATTCCTCCCTTATTGTGTTTATTTCTCTCGTCTCCTTCTGTATGACTTCCTAACCTTACTTGTGACACCTCCATATATTCCCGGTATAATAATTTCTCACATGTCTCATTCTTCTTTCCTATCCATCTTCAAAATACTAACTCCCATCATCCCCTGCACCCTCCAACCCCTTAACATCTGCAGATGTTCCCTTACCCACCCCAGTCCCCATAGACCCTTCTTTTCCCCCTTTAATTCCTCCATCTCCCACTGCTGCTCTAATGCCCAGCGCTGTCTCATCCTCCTCAGTAACCTCTCTGCTAGGTTCTGAGGTCCCATCTGCCTCTACGCTGCCCCTCACCACTGCCAGTCCCTCCCTCCCAGCTGCAGCTGCTCCAATGCAACCCCCGCTGCCTGTGCAGGTTGGCCGGCTTGAAATTCCGCAGCCTAAGCGCTGTCCAATAAGCGTTCCACAACATCTGTGGCTATATGTTCATGTGGGGGGTAAAGTACAGAAAGGTAACCTGTAAAGAAGGCATAGGACGACACCCCAGCATGGTGGGGAAGGGGCTCCAGGCAGGATTTAAATATAAATGGAGCCCAGCCCCACCTCCTTATGTCTAAATCGCACCTTGCCAGAACGCAGCTCTGCCTCCTTCAACATTAACTTTTTTTTGAATGTCCCAAAATTTTGTAAAAGATTCACAGTTGAATGACTTAATAAAAAGTCAGTTTTGCTTTAAGAATCACGTTTTTTTCATCACCTTTAATCATTTTCGTTAGTGGCTTGTTTCTCGGGTGGATAAGATTCCTACATGATGCCTTGAGTTCTGTTTTTGTATTTTGGCTTATTTTGCTTATTGTACTGCTGGCAAAACTTCACTTACAAGCTAGAGTCTGCTAGAGGTAAAGCCCGTGTAAGAACTTCTTAGAAACAATTCATGAAATAATTGATATTTTTATGCATTTTTGCAAGGACAATGCGAATGAATAAGCAAGATTTTGCATTGTTTTAAAGTTGTAACACAGCATGCCAACAAATTAAAAGACCTTTAGCATTGTCAGTATAAATACATATGATAGCATACAGTAATGTACCTAGTGGCTCATTCAAGCCCCCCCCCCCCCCTCATCTGACACAGCTTCTCTGATTCAGATTTAATCCTGCAGGGTAGGAAATAGGGCCAAAAAAATTAAGAGAAGGTAAAGTATACCAGGTGCTGAAGGAAGAAAATTATGGGGTGGCTGAGGGAGGACAAAGAAATAAAGGTGTGAATTTAACTCAAAAACACTTAAAAACACCAGGACCCTTTCAAGGGCACATGACTGAATGTTAAAACTATTAACAGAATCATAATCATTGTTAGAAAATAGCATTTTCAAGACAAACAGAACCCTGTGATTATCTGTATCCTCAGAAAATATCAGAACATCAGTATGTTTCTCTGTTATACAAGACACAATGATGTGAAAGTTCAATTGGAATTTCTCATCGCATTTTCTGCTGCATTTCCAAGGAGACGTTGTTTAATCATGGAGGTCTGTGGTCCCTATGAAGGATTAAGTTGCCCAAATGGTTTTGGGAATAGCTTCACATGGCTGCTTATTCGCTAGCTTTTGTTTTGTTTTGCATCTCCACACTAACTGATCCCTCCTCAGTCAACACACTCAGTGTCATGAAGTGTGTTGGAGTTGGGAATGAGCAAAAAGGACCCTGCCCTAAGGACCCTGCCTTAAGGAAACTGCCCAAAGGACATTGCCCTAAAGCATTCTATGTTCATTGGTTCTATAAGCAGCATTCAGTTTTGGACTAATCTGTAGGTAACTGCGTGAGAGTTAGACTGTAAATAAATGCAATGAAAGGCAAAATGTCTAAACACATTTTTACTAATGACAATGCGGCATACCAGTAGTACTGATGGATTTTTTTACTTCAGATATCAGGAATAGAATTAAATACTGAACATTAGAAATCAAAATAATATCTCATAATAAGAGTTAGGTGAATACAGTTAAAGAAAAGGCATAGAGTGCAGGAGAGCTTTCCTAGTGAAGAATTTGTACGTTTAAAAAAATGTTTTCAACAAGCAAACTCCGATGCTGCTGATTTTGTGGTACAAGTTTGCCAGATGTTACTTGGCAAAACTGATCACGGGAAAAAAAAATTGTGCCTGTTGTCAGAGATAAATAAACCCATTCATTATTTTTGTGTAGGCCAAAGATGATGCACAGTATTTTGAATGGTTAAGCTCAAAATAAATAAATCACAGGGCCCTGATGGCATCTTACCTATAGTTTTAAAAGAGATGAGGGATATTCTTAGCCAACCTTTAACTTTACTATTCCAGAAATCGCTGGTATGGTATCCTCTGATTGGTAGCATGCTGATATAATACCCATATAAAAAAATGGATAGAAGTAATCCAGCAAACTATAGGCCAATCTATTTAACTTGCTTAACTGGAAAAGTAACGGAAGCTATAATCCAAGTGAAAATGGTAGATTACCTGGATGCAAATAACGTTCTGAGGGATAGACATCATGGATTTAGGAGGTAGATCCTGTTTAACTAATCTACTTGGGTTCTTTGAGGAAGGTACAAGAGACATTGATCACATAAGTGCATGGAGATTTACAATTATATTTGAAATCTGTTGTGTCGTTATTGCTGGTTGAAATTTTTCTTTCCATTTGATTAATGAATTGCACATTTACCATTCTGCTTAGCTGGATTCTAAAGTAGAAAACAAAGAAATCTATTAGGTTCACAATAGATCATCCTGGAAACATTATTTTTAATTATTTGTTTTACTCACTTTCTTTTTATTTGGCTGAATATTGACTGTTTATTACAGAAATATGTAAACCTATTACATATTATTAAAATAATTGACTTTTAAAAATATTTTTTCTTTGTTTAGGTGGAAAGGAAAACAAATATGGATTGAATAGATTTTTCAGCAATGGATACCAAGGTAAGAAAACTGAGCCACACACTTACTGGACTAATTTGTGACTATAGTGTGTAATCATATGTAATCCGTGTCTGGTATATGTCTGTAGTTCTGTTTTGTCATTTAAAATCTCTGGTAGATGTCAGTAGGTCAGTTTAATCATATACTGTAAAATTTCTGGGAGATGTCAGTAGGTCAGTTTAATCATATACTGTAGACTTTCTGGGAGATGTCAGTAGGTCAGTTTAATCATATAATGTAAACTTTCGGGGAGATGTCAGTAGCCTAGTTTAATCATATACTGTAAACTTTCTTGGAGATGTCAGTAGGTCAGTTTAATCATATACTGTAAACTTTCTGGGAGATGTCAGTAGGCCAGTTTAATCATATACTGTAAACTTTCTGGGAGATGTCAGTAGGCCAGTTTAATCATATACTGTAAACTTTCTGGGAGATGTCAGTAGTCCTGTTTGCTCTTCATTGGATGATGTCTTTACGTAGGTTTAAACTGTATTGATAATCTGTCTAAATGATATTCATCCCTTTCTCCTTTTATCTTCCTCTTTAGGTTAATTCTGCTGGCCCCAGAAAGCAGTTTTGTCTTCTTCTGTTATCAATGTGTGTGTGTGTGTGTGTGTTTGTTTAATAGTTGCATATGATGGTTTTGTTTTCTCTTAACCGCTTGTGTCATTGGTGTTGCCACTGATTCCATCCCTCTCTGCCCTTCCTGCCTATCACTGGGGATGTATGTGTTTCTCTTTCACGTTATCGTCACCGCTGCAGCTCCGTAAGGACCTGGCTCCCTTCATATCTTTCTGGTGCACAGAAACTCCCGATTCTTCTGCTGTAAATTGTCAAGCTTCATCTCTCCACCAGTCTTTTGTTGTACATGTAATAAAGGGAGTACCTGAGCTGCAGAATGAGATTTCATTAGGTGCTTTATTAATGAGGCAGATATTGACCTGCACTCGCAAGACTTTTCGGGATTAGAATGTCATTCCCCTTACTTCGGAATTAAATGTAATGGAGAATTTTGGATGGTAAATTTTCTGGAAGCCATTAAATAAACAGAAAACCTATTTATTCTTAGTTTTTCTATGTTATTACAGTTGATGGTTACTTGTACTCTACAAGTTGCTCTTCTCACCAAGAAAGGTGTATACAGTTGGCTATCAGCATCTTATCTTGTCTTATCTTATCTTATCAAATCAAATCAAATCAAATCAAATCAAATCAAATCAATCAAGTGGATCCAGGACCACCCATGGATATCACAATCCATGGATGCTCCAGTGCCTTATATAAAATGCCATAGTATTTGCATATGATCTACGCACATCCTCCCATATATAGCAGATCATCTCTAGATTACTTGTAATTTTTAATTTTAATAAATGCAATGCAGATAGTTGTCATACTGTATTATTTAGGGAATAATGACAAGAAAAAGAAGTCTGTAGACACATGCACTGTGTACGTTTTCTCTATTGCTTTGGCACATTTCATGAAACACGCTTAACATTCTCACAACTATAAAAGCATTTTATAGTTTTCTAAATAATAAACAATGACACAATTCGGACTGAACTAAAACCATCAGCTTTGATTAGTACACAGATATAAAACATCCAGCCTTGATGTCAAAAAGGTTGAGAACCCCTGATTTACAGAGCCTATAGTCAAAGTGTAAACTATTCTTTTAAAGGACCAAGTATTTGCTGAAACATTTACTACCTTTAACACTTTTGAGGATGAAAACTTGCCTTGTTTTTCTTCAAAAGGACACAGGGCTGAACATCTGACAATCTCTTTCTCCCTGTGTTTGGTGCAGAGCATTTCTGCCTCATTTCTTGCATCTCATCCACGTTCTCCAGTAGCTTTCTTTCCTTTTTGAACTTGTTTTTTAAGGATTCATGCAGTGCATCCTAGAAAAAAAATGTAATTCACATCAGAATTTCTAAATGGATATTTGCAGATTAGGTACATTACGACAATTGTTAGTAGCAACATAACCAGCAACTAGAATGGTGGGCAGTCAGCCAATTAAAGATAGTTATAACTATTTAAAAAAACTGATTTGCATATCTAAGAACATTCATAGTATCTGGCTTGCAACAATGTTAGGGACCGTTATGAAGCATATACTTAAATTTAGCATTCTTCTTTAAGTCAGTGAGACAATACTTACATATCCAGACCCATAGCTTTCCTTCAGATTAGGGAAACTTAGCTGGACGGACTTTAGGAGCTGCACATACAGTACTGCATGTGAAATGGATACCTGGAAGTTTTAAAAAGGTCTGCAAATGTATATTTTGTCACCAGGATTCACTGTAGCACACAGATCTGACACTTGATTAACAAGTAAACTTGTTTTACTAAAATAAAGGAATTTCAGTAAACGCGCGCACAGAAACACACAAACTCCCTCACATTCATACATATGTATGTGTGTGTCATTATACTATATATATGTATGTACGTACGTACATGTGTGTGTGTTTGTGTGTGTATGTTTATATAAATTTAGCCTTGTGTATACTGTTCTTAACATAGGGAGTCCTTCCATTCCAGTTATTTGTGATTGGAGGGCCAGGTCAAATACGATCAGATATACAACCATTCAGTCACTGCAGCTGCTAGGCTGCCGCATGCTGCCAGATGTAAGACAGAGTCAGAACTGCAACTCTGGAGATATAAACTCAGTGAAAGAAAAAGTTAGGCAGCGAGACGGAGTGCTGGAAATGAAATGAATCTGCAAGCGGTGAAAGGTCATGTGACTGTATCGTAATGATTATAATATCACATCAAACGGACAACAGAGTTGGCAGTATGAGCACACTGCTGCTGCCGTGTCAGTAGAGTGTGGCAAAATGTAAAAGTTTAGCTGAACTTGAACAGATGATCCTATTGTAAAACCACTGTAATACCATGAATCAGTTCTTTAATGCAAATAGAAGTTGATTTCTATTTGCCTATTATGGAACAAATGCCTATTATGGAACAAAGACTTACATTGTCTCTTGGCTCAAATGATCAAATAGAGCTTGAATAAACATGTTTTTTACTCTGTTTTTTGCATGTGACTTCAGAGCTGCATCCTTATTGGTCAATGCAGTGAAGACTGCTGGAAGAAACTGGACTTTGCAGTTCATCATAGGTTAGGCTGCTGGGGTTATTTGACTCACAGGGGCTTGGCTTTCACTGCAAAATTGGTAGAAATTCAGATTTTCAAAATTCAGAAGCCAACATGTTAAAAAGATACAAAAAATAAGTAAATCTTCAGAAATCTCAATAAGTCTGAAATTACACGACTTAACTGTATAACGTAACTTACACCTTTAGATGGGGTCTAAAGCAGACAGGAACATCACCTGGTCTTTTATTTTTGGAAATATTCGCTCACTCATTCACTCACACATCTGCAGAAGTGTAGGTCCACCTACTTCATTATCTACAGAAAAGAGAAACAACACCAGACAAAGATCCTGGTAGAAGTGGAGAGGATTAGAGGCATTCCGAAATGTTTTCAATCATTACTTGAATTTTCATTAAGACCAAAGCAATATTTAACGGAACATCAAACTACAACATCTGTTGGCCAAAATCATTCATTGTAAGTGATTTTGCTTTGGTATTTATATGTGGGGGGCACCAAAACCAAAGAGCATGGCATTCAAAAGCTTTACCAGAGAGAAAGACCATCTGCCACTATATGGGTGAGATGTGAGCAATGTCACAACCGAGAATAGTGAGCAGACCAACAGTAATCTTCAAAACAGAAAACTAAGAAACAACATAGTAATAAACAGTTATGCAGCTAGTCTACATATATTTTATTTTTAAGCTACAATGCAACAGTAATAACCCTGTTGATATTAAGTGTCTCTGCTAAGCCGTTGTGTTATTTTTATTTTTTGAGTAATGTCAAATACATCAGTGGAGAGTTAACAAGGGCAATCTGAACTCCTACTACTCCCTGTGATATCTTGGATTAACACCACAGGCAACCCACACATAAATGCATGGCTATAACTGTCCATGGGGCGGCATGGTGGTGCAGTGTTGCCTCACACCTCTGGGACTCAGGTTCGAGTCTCCGCCTGGGTTACATGTGTGTAGAGTTTGCATGTTCTCCCCGTGTCCTCGAGGGGTTTCCTCTGGGTACTCCGGTTTCCCCCCACAGTCCAAAAACATGCTGAGGTTATTTGAAGTTGCTAAAATTGCCCGTAGGTGTGCATGTGTGAGTGACTGGTGTGTGAGTGTGCCCTGCAATGGGCTGGCCCCCCATCCTGGG
>JAODJX010000097.1:31346370-31358617 GCA_026776945.1 Isichthys henryi | reverse complement strand
TGCTTCCGGGATAGGCTCCGGACCCCCCGCGACCCAGTAGGATGAGCGGTTTGGAAAATGGATGGATGGATGGATAACTGTCCATTCTACTCAAAGTAAGTTGGCTAACTTACTCGCATTTCAGAGTTGTTAGCCAAAGCTGAATTGGTTAAACAACATATTTTATGTTTTAGATTAGTAGGGCTAATTTCCTGAGATATTCCAAGAAACTGAGTATTCAACATGAGACCACAGTTGGATATTTCAAATGACTATACTGGCTTGTTAGCCATGAGATTGCACATTATTGTGAGTTCATATCACACCTCTGTGTCCATTTTCATGGGTCATGCCCACGTTTCAGATTTAACATTCTTACCTTGCTTAATTTTGAACTTCCTTGAAAGGCTGATGGATGAGAGTTATGAAGTCTTTACCATTACAACTATACTTACCTAAAGCATGAAAGTCCACCTCGTCTTCATACTTGAACACCAACAGTTCATCTGTCTCTCTGATGTGGTATGAATGACAATGGCTTACAAATTCCACTGCAGTGAAGAGTTTTCCTACAAGAAACCAGTTTGCCCTAATATGCAGAATCAGGGTTATCTTCTCAAACAATGGTATCTGCTCGGCTTGTACTAGATCAAGAATGAGGAAATCCCCAGCAGCATACTTGACGGAGTTTAAAATGATGCGTTTACACTTGTAACACGTGGTGACTCACAAAGTAAACAATGCTGAGCGGTTTAAGATCGGATTTGCATGGTGGAACATCGCCATCAGACTTACAGAAATGAATGGGAGAAAGACCCCAGTTTTACTGCGCTAGAGGCGCTGTTCTGCCCAGAGGTGGTTTTTACAAACGTTCTGTAGGTAAAAGTTCCATTATACGCTATAATATGCACAGTCTATGATGATATGTGTTATTGAAGCATATATTTTGAGCAACGTCAGAATGGAAATTGCGTGCGTACGATAATTTTTCTCAAAATACAATAATTTTAAGCTGCTGGTACGATATTTCAACATTTAATATCTGGCAACACTGATACTGACAGTCAGTCGGAGTAGTTCTACCTACCAGTACAGAGTGCAAGATATCTTCCGTGTTCTTCAATAAAGATCGTGCGCAGCTATCCTGCCGTATTTTTTTTTATCAACAGCAAGACAAAACAACCGGTGAACAGCTGTCTTGCAAGCTATCCGTAGCGGCAAACAGAAGTGCTGCAGACGGTTAGATACTGTTTTTTTTTTTTTTGTCAACCGGGTTAGCATCCTGCGCTCCCGGAGACTGTTTTTTGAGACAGAAATTTCGCAATATTAAATGAGCAAATGAGTTCATCCACTGTTTTGTGAGATGGATATTTTACAAAGTTCAATGGGAATATATATATATATAACTTAAGAAGTGAAGAAATCAATGCCTTTGATAAATTGTTTTATATATAGCTTTTAGCAGTTAGTGTTTTATAGTAATGAACAGAAACTCTTTAGGTGCAATTCTTAGACTTTGTTACTTTGTGGAACTCTATTCAGTATTAATAAATAGTTAGGCAGCTACAGGTAGCCAGATTAAAATACTATGGAAAACCCATGAATTTGCACTATTGAGCTATAGTGGTTTATTGTCACTCCTGTAAAGGTAAAGAAGGGTATGTGTTGATGTTGTTTTGTGGATACCTGAGGATCTAAGTGTTATGCTATAAAATGACTATGAATGTATTTGTATACACTTTAATATTTTACAGTTGTTGTTACTAAATAAAGAGATGCAATTTGGACGAAGAATGGAAAAGCAGCAGCCTGTGTCATTTCTTTGTTTTACTCACCTGTTTACAGGTACTTAACTTTATTATTGTGGTACCACTCTTGGGACCCGTAATAAAAAGAACCAGAATCTATAAGAAGAACCGGAATTGTAATCAATAAAATTCAAACAATACCCAACCCTACTGGGGATTCCATTGTTCTACTGGGGGGACATTTATGCTACGTAATGTACTCAAATGGGGGACATGTGGGTAATGACAGTGAAACTTGGAAGGTGTGATTGGAAGGAACAGTCTGTCCAATTTGAACATGAATGGTGCCCTGTTTTTGGACTTTTGTGGTAACCATTGGCCATAATAAAAATAATTTTCAAACATAATGGTATTCTGAAGTGCACTTAATACCAGAGTACCCTAGGCCATAATTTGATGATTGGTTTTGCAATCATATTGTTGGATTTGTGGTTGCATATTTTGGACACTCGGGTGAAAAGAGGAGCTGCGCTGTCAGCTGACCACCATCTGGTAGTGAGTTGGATTCATTGGTAAGAGTGAATGCTGGATAGACCTGGTACACTCAAATGCATAGTGATGGTGTGTTGGGAGTATCTGTCAGAGATCTTCAACTCATATCTCTGGCAGAACTTCTCTTGCATCCTGAGAGGGGCTGGAGAAATTGAGCCCAAATGAGCCATGTTCTGGGTCTAAGGCAGCTGTGCAGAGCTATGGCTGTAAGGTTGCTACTGCCTGTCACGGTGGCAATTCTAGAACCTGGTGATAGACATCAGCAGTAAAGGGAGCGGTCAGGTTGATGTAGAAGGTCTTCTGAGTTTGGTTAGCTAGTGGATCTCCTGAAGCTAGGTACCAGCAGGCCAAGTAGAATGCTACTTTAGCAGCTGCTGAAGAAAAGACTTGGATATGGGATTTAGTTTGTTGAGGCCATGGAAACGGACTTTTGGTTCGCCTTGAAAACATTTTGGCAAACATCAGGTGAGGGTGAAGCATGGCTGTTTACAGCAGAGATGGAGCACTGTTGACCTCAAATGGGGATATAGTCAGGTGGTGGAAAGAGTACTTTTAGGACCTCCTGAATGTCACAGACACACCTTCCTTGGAGGAAGTAGAGCTAGGCGACTCAGTGGAGGACTTACTTATCACTAGGGCTGAGGTCCTGAAGTAGTAAAAAAACCCATTGGTGGTAAGGCTCCAGGGGTTGCTGAGAATCACTCTGAGTTCTTGAAAGTTCTTGATGCTGTTGGGCTGTCTTGACTGACATGCCTCTTCAGCATTCTTGAGGTTTGGCACAGTGCCCTTGGATTGGCAGACTGGAATGGAGGTCCCAGTCTTTTAGGAAGGAGCCTGAAGAATGCATTCCAGCTTCAGAGGCATCACACTCCTCAGCCTCCCTGGGAAGGTCAATGCCAGGGTACTGGAGAGGAGGGTCCATCTGTTGGTCAAAACTCAGATCCAGGAAGAACAATGCGGATTCTGTCCTGGTCGTGGAAGGCTAGACCACCTCTTCACTCTCACAAGGATACTAGAGGGTTCGTGGCAGTTTGCCCAACCAGCCTACATGTGTTTTGTGAACTTGGAAAAGGCATACAGTCATGTCCCTTGGGGGGTCTTGTGGAAGTACTTCAGGAGTGTGGGGTAAAGGGCCCATTGTTATGGACTATTAGATCCCTGCATAAATGGAGTGAGAGTTTGGTTCGCTTTGCCAACAGTAAATCTGATTCATTCCCCATGGGTGTTGGACTCTGTCAGGGCTGTCCTTTGTCATCAGTTCTGTTCATAACTTTTATGGACAGCATTTCTAGGCATTGCCAATGGGCGGACAGGGTCCGGTTTGGTGACCTCATGACCGAGTAGATAGGTGGATTTTATATGTAACTGAATTATTAACCAGGATCACAGCCTGCATTCATATAAAATCACATTAAAACACAAAATTCACATTAACCCCCAAAGTAGCAAAGGGTTTTCATTGTTTCCTTCATCCCCAAATGATAAAACAAAAATAGATGCTGTGGTGCACTGGATAGCTCAGCTCCCCAGATAAACACAGGCAGTGTGTGCGTGGTCCTACTACTATTTCAATGGGAAAAAAAAGTTTAAAAAATAAAATGAGCAGCATAGTAATAAGAACAGAGAAAAAATATTGAAGCAGTACATTTATTCAAGAATAATATAAGAACAGCTTTGTTACAAATACAATCCTGCTAAAAACTGACAATTAACACATTTGTTTTATCATAAATAGTATAATTTTGTTATGTTGCCAGTCCAACTTAAACTTAGAACTTAAACAAGAAAGGCTATCGATATGTGCCTCAACAAGTGATTGGAACATGGAAATAAAACAATCTACCTATTGTGAAGATGCAAAATAATGTTTATAGAATGTGCACGAGGCATTTTAACATTCCCCCATCAGAGGTACAGCAGGTATGCCAGTGATTAGGGAGGTCCTGACCTGGCCTACCCCGCCAGAGCACCCTCCTGCTGATCGCTGGTAGCAACACTGTTCATTCTGACAATATAGTTTGATGCAGTTTCAGTTCTAGTGTTCTGACAAAAATGCAATAGTTTTAGTCATATTTTAGTCATTTGTTTTTTTTTTTTAGTTCTACTCTGGTTCTAGTCAATGAAAATAGGATAGGCAACAACATGCACATTATATGCAGTTAATGAAACTGACAGGTTTAGTGATGTCTAATACATAATTTTCACATTTCTTTGAAATTTTCACTTAATTTTGTGCGTATATGTGTATACATGTTTCTATTAATATCTTTGTGGAGACCACCGATTCATTTCTATGGAAAATCACAACAATGACAACCTTAACCCCTACCCAGCCCTAAACTTAACCATAAGTAACCAAAGAAAATATAAGACTTTTTCAGTTATTTGATTGCAGTCACAGATTTTTATAAAATTGACCTTCCCCGTGTGGGGTCCAAAAAAATGGTCCCCACAATGTCACAACAAGTTTTTATCACATTGTGGGGACATTTGGTCCCCGCAATGTGACATATACATGACCCACAAACACTCAGACACACTTCCTCTCTCTCTGTCCACTCTTGATTTCTGGAGGAAACATGCACATGCTTGAAGCACCTTAGATCAACATTATCCAATCATCAGCAACTACAATCAAGACTAACTGAAGATACTACTTCTGCTTGAATCGGTTTTTCAATTCTCTTGTTAACATTTTCATCTTGTTTTTATTTGCTGATGAAAGTGTCAGTACATTTAGTCAGTTTATGACATCATAAATTAATCTGTGTTTTCTTATCTAGTAGAATCAAGTGGATTTTTTTATGTGCATCTTTAATGAAGTTTGAGCACATTCCACCCAAGCTGGAAAATTTTGATGTGATATGAGCAATACATTCCGACTGAGAAATGGAAAGCTATGTGTGATCACCTGCCAGAACAAGTTAGCGTGCTATGTGAAACTACAAAAAGATCCACAAAGTATGGAAGTAATTGCATGGTATGTTATGCTTTTAAAATCCCAATTCTGACCTCAAATCAATGTTAGTTTTTTGGTCAACCCATTCATGCCAATAATAATGATATTTTATCTGAAAGGGATGAAATAAACAGCAGAATGAATGAATCACAGTTCAATGTGAACTGACAAAACAGTGTGTGTAAACTACTGTAAAAGGTGTAAGTATCAGGAAAGTGGTGCAGGTACAATGTAAGTTAGTGAGACTTAGCATGGAAACCTCCTCAAGTTTCAAGAGGGTGAAAAACTGAATGAAACAAAAGAGGTAAATGCAAAAATATCTCTATGGAAATTGCTATAATATTTTTTAAATAACATAACATTAAACTTACATTTAACATAAACATAAATCCATTGCTAAAATTACAAAAAAGACTTACTTTTGTATAAGCTGGGTGACATCTGCACCCATGTCTAGAAGGTCATGAGTTCAAATACTGTAGCTGCTTATTTCTGCTTTACATTAAACATTCATCGAAGTTAAGAATTTTTTTTTTGCTTTACAGCCCATTGTACCATATACGACCCAGTAACAGTGACATTTACTGATTACTGACTGAATTAACCAGAATTTTTTCACATTAAATATGGCCCCTACTGCGTTTTGAGGTTCTTGCTGTACATTCTGCAAAGATTCACCTGTTAAGCTGTGAATAGGTAAGTGGCAGAAATTTTGCATCACGAGTCATAATGTTTAGATGTTGTAGAACTAGGTTTTGGATGTTTTAAATTTTTTCTAGCAACTGTGATGATGATGTTCCATGTGCTCAACATCAGCCTCAGACAAAAACAGAGGGTATACAGGTGATGCACCAGACCTTACAACCAACCACAAGTAAACTTTCTGAGTGTAGGACACCTTTTTGCAGGTCTGTTCACTTGACCTGTTTCTTGATGGGTTGGCATGTTTGAAGCCTGTGTTCTATTGTCAGCACATGGTGAATGATGAAAAGGAAAACTCAATAAATGCATTTTGAAAATAAGAACGTTGCAAAGATTTGGTTTTTCATTCTATTCTGTCCTTATTTCATAGGTGAAATCAACAAGTTGGAACACTAAAGAACAGCCCAGTGGGTTGTATTTGGCACATTTCATAACATGGACTGGGAAAGGGTTAATTTTACAAAACACCTGTTTTTCAGTTCACTGGGTCTGTATGATCATTTTAGCCAATAGACATATTTTTCCTATAATGATAAGGTAGCCTGAGTTCCCCAGGGTTAAGCAAAGTCCCTATGCCTACTCTCTCATCCATACTTGCATGTAAAGCTAAAAGGTTCAGCTTAATAAATGTAATACATAGGCCTGCATGCAGTCATGCATGTATTAATGTTGTGAAACAGAGATGGACAGCTCAGGTCCAGAAAGTAAGAATCCAGGCAAAAAATTTGTTTCAACCAACCAGTTGAGTACTCTGTGACTGTTTATACTCAACTGGTTGGTTCTTCAACAAATTCTTCGCCTGGATTTTTACTTTCTGGACCTGAACTTTCCACATATGCTAAACTTAGCATTAGTCATATTTTTTAAAGTAATACCAGTGGCATATAGTTTGATCCTCAATGATGGTACAAGTGTACTGGTTTAAATTTGCCCAGAGACATGCCGAAGTGGAAGAGGTGACTGTGCACTTGAGCCTTTTGCTTGAACGACTGAAAGTGCTCCCCTTTTCAGGTTCTGAGTTACAAGGCTTCCTTCCCAATCTAATTGGTTTAGCCAAAGCCCCCCTTTGGCTAATTATAGCAAAAAGCTGTAGGCATGTAGTCATGTACTGAAGGGGATTAAGCATTACACTGACGGAGAAGTAAGGGACAGAGGGAGAATGAATATTCTCACTGGTGACTTTATTAGGCAGACCTGTTGAACTGCTCATTGAAACAAACATCTAACCAGCCAGTGATATGTCAGCAGTACAATGCATAAAATCTTGCAGATACAGGTCAGGCGTGTCAGCTAATGTTCACATCAAATATCAAAATGGGGAATGAAGGTGATATAATTAACTTTGAACGTGGCACTGTTATTGGTGCCAGATGGGCAGGTATGAGAATTTCAGAAACTGATTTACTGGTTTTTTCACAAATAACCATCTCTAGGATTTACAGAGAATGGACCAAAAAAAGAAGAAGACATCCAGCGAGCGGGGGGGAATGCCTTGATGATGGCAGAATTCAAAGAATAATGGGTAGACTGGTTCAAGCTGATAGAAAGGCAACAACAACTCAAATAACCACTCGTTACAACCAAGGTATGTAGAAAAAGTATTTCTGAATGTGCAACGTCGAATCTTGAAACAAGTGGCCTACAGCAGAGGACTACACTGGGTTCCACTCCTGTCAGCTAAGAACAGGAAACTGAGGCCACAGTAGACATGGGCTCAACACAGTTACACAATGGAAGATTGGAAAAATGTTGCCTTCTCCGATGAGTCTCAATTTCTGCTGTAACATTCACATGGCACAGTCAGAGTTTGGCGTAAACAACATGAAAGCATGGATCCATCCTGCCTTGCATCGACAATTCTGGCTGTTGCGGGAATTAAGTGTTAAGGATATTTTCTTGGCATAGTTTAAATGAGCGTCGTTTAAATGCCACAATCTACCTGAGTATTGTTGCTGATCATGTTCATCAATGGCTGTTTCCGGCAGGATAATGCTCCATGTCATAAAATTCATATCATTTCAGGTTAGTTTCTTGACAATGAGTTCACTGCACTCCAGTGGTCTCCACAGTTACCAGATCTCAATCCAATAGTACACTTCTGGGATGTGGTGGACAAGGAGATTCACATCATGATGGTACATCTGACAAATCTGCAGCCACTGCACGATGCTGTCATGTCAACAGGGACCAAAGCCTCTGAGGAATGTTTCACGCACCTTGTTGAATTGATGCCATGAAGAATTAAGGTACTTCTGAAGGCAAAGGGGGGTCCAACCTGGTACTAACAAGGTGTACGTAATAAACTGGCCAGTGAGAGCATGTATATGTATGTGGTGATTTTACACATATAAGTATGTAATGGACTGGGGGGGGGTATGCACATGGTCCAGGACCAATAAGCAAATGACAGAGCCACAATAAGAAAAAACATAGTAGTTTATTATGATTTTTTGGGGGACAACTCCTTTGTGAAATTACCATTTCAATAAAACAAGTCCCTCAAGTAAAGCATTAAATAAATATACCAAATGTCACATATACCACAGTTTCTGTTTTAACTAAAGTCAGGGCATATGCGTCTTGGGTTTCTGGCTTCCAGTGGCAAAACAGTTTTTTTTTTTTAACCGTGATCCAATTCAATTTCGTTCTTTTATTCATTTATTCTTTCATTCATTGATTTCCGCAGCCTCCCCACCTACCGCACAGGGTCCGCCTCCACGTCTGTCTTTCCCGGTCCCCGATAGCCGGCTAGATCGCCTAGTGACAGCAGTGACATAAAGGAGAGATATACTGGAGATAGCAGATGAGAAAAGTTATGTGCATTTGATATTCTGATGTGATGCAGCCGGGAATAAGCATGGGATATACAATCGGATACTGGACTGCAGCACTACTATCGACTATTAACACCGGTCAATTGACAATGCAATTTTAAAAGTTCATTTTAAAAGCTACTGTAGCAAATAGTTTGTGCTATCCACGAAGGAGGCGTTACGGAATATATACGTTGCAAAAGAGAAAGAAGAATCAATTTAATTGACATCGTTTTATTTATAAAAAAGGGCATAAATGTTGTTTTTTTTTTTTTTTTGTTAAATGTGTTTTTTTGCGTTTTGTCGTACGGGATTTAAACCAGTATCCAGTGGGCTAAGCATGATAAGCTTGTCCATGATAGCTGGATTGTCCAATAACTGTGCAAGTTAATGTGTTAAAAATCAAATTTTGTACTATTTCTGTTCCGTTTTCGTTAACATGGCATTTTTTAACGGACCGAGGCTATTAGACTGGGCGAATTCACCTCCACACCTGCAGTTCAACAAATACGTGCTGAAGGGATACCGCCCTGTATCTTCCGCCCAGGACTGTTTCAGGAGCCTGTTCTACCTCCACAACGAGCTGGGCAACATTTACACACATGGTAAGCCAAATAAACCAAATAATCAAATTCTTTCAATGCACTGTATTTTATATTTGTGCGACTGATTTACTAGTAATAGGCTAAAACAACATATATACGGCCCGTGAGCTAGGCAACTTATAACGTATTTCTTATCTCGAAATGAGCCATTATATGTGTAAATAGAACTTGCAGTATTGTGATGGATCAGTTTAAACCTTGTCCAGTTCATCAAGATAATAAACATTGAAATCATTGAATGGCAACCTTGCGAGTTCTTTGAAAAACATAATGCAGCCGAAAAATGCCAAGTTCCCAATGAAATCTTAAGATGGTTGTAGTTCTGAATTCACACCTAGTTATATTGTATGTGCTCCTTGCACTACATGAATATTTATATTTTAGTTAAATTACACTAATACCTACTTATATGGATGTGATCGTTTCCAGAGAACTTTAAGTTTGGAACACTAGTACTAGTATTACACCTGAAATAAAAGTTGGTTGTACTGTAAAGTGTATATAGTTCATGCCAGTTTTCTGTTATTCTTTGAAAAGCTTTTCTGTAAAATATTTGTCACAATTACAGGAAACATAATGCCAGCGTAATGTTCCACTGTTACATCATTCTAACAACTAATATACTTTAACGAGTTTATTGGGCTGAGATCCATTTCCAGGGAGGCATCAACCCATATTATGTGTTGAAGTGGTTGCAATCTTTTAATTAGAATGACAGATCTGCTGAATTTGTTTATGGTAATATGTCAGGTTAATTGATACTGTGCTTTAGGAACCTTCAAGGCAGCACAGTGTGGAGAGGAGAATGGGAAAGAGCCCATATGAGAATGCCGGATGGTGGACACACACTCCTAAATGGCTGCAACAACAGTGCCCTTAAACACAGGGCCCTTTGTGAGGCTAGTGGCCACCACCATAACAGGCATTGATGAGACAAAACCACTACATTAATCAATGTGGATTCGGGTTTCTTCAGGTTCCTCGTCATTTGCAATCAGGCACTCAAGTGAGAATGATGAGAGGGGAACTTCACTATACTGGATTGCTAGGTTACACGGAGCAAGGCTATGTCCGCAGTAATACGTAAAAAAAAATTACGGGAGTTTCTGAAAAACAAGATCTGCGTCCGCACTACCGTTATCATAAGCGGTGAAAGAAACTTCTCCGTTCACACTGTTCTGTGTAAAAGGTAAATGACGTAGCTATGAGTGGTTGTTAGTGTATAATCTATATTTCTGACATTTTTCATTTGCACATTTAACCAAAGCTTTTTACAATATATATTTTTAGAAGTGCTGTACTTTATATTTTGTTTGTTGTAACTCGAGCACAACGTGTCATTTGCACGTTTTTTGTCCAACCACATTTTTTAATATATAATTCTAGAAGTACATATTTTGAATAATTTATTTTGACTTTGATTAGTAATAAAAGTTCAGCTTTTACACACGCTTGACTATTGATTATTCTCACACATAACCATATGTTTAAAGTAAATGCTAGTATTTTATTTAGCAAAAGCGAAATATCAGTACTGTAGTGTCGCAAACACGAAGCGTACACAAAAGAAACCATCACAACAACAACACAGTAATTCAGATATTTAGTCACTACTCGTCTCGCTCTGTTCCCCTCAGTTTCAGTGCACTCTTGTCTTAATCTAATGTTCGATGGCAACATGTCTTTATCATAAGATAGAGTTGCACTTAAACTTGACTCATGTCTCGTTTTGAGCTCCACAATAGCTGTAAAGCATACAATGTACACAAAAGGCGATTTAGCTGCAAAACAACATATGCCAGGTAGCGAAAGACCTGTACATCCTCCATGTTCAAATGTGGCTAACTTCCCTGAAAAGAAAGGCAAAGCATTCTTCATTCCCCCGAAGAATATACTGTAAGAATTTGCCTGTAAAAATACAGTAAATTACTGGCTACTAGTTGCATTACTGTCACAGTATTTGAAGCAAAATAATTACAGTATAGTATGGTGCAATGACACCAATGTACTGTGGATTCACAGGTAATAGTAGAACAAATTTACTGTGATTTAATGGTTTGCTACTTTAGAATTAGAGTGGGGAACTGTGCTTACCTTACAGTATTGTGTTGTGTCATTATATATTAACTGTAAAAGTAATGCAATTTAGTAGCCAGTAATTTAATTATTGTAACTTTGCAGGTGAAATTATATACCTAGTTAAAATGGCAAATTTCAGTGTTATCTGCAATTTTACTCCAACTATAAAAAGAAATACAAAATCAATGTCCAATTAACATATTTATTCAAATTTATTTTAACATGAAATGCAAACACAACACATTTTACAGAAAATACACTGGCCAAAACCATAATTTAATAAACATTAAAATGTTTTGACTATGGAAGTGATTGGAAATTTTGCCTTAGCTTTTTTAATCAGGCATATTGCATCTGAAATGCAATGTGAGAAAAAAATATGTTTTTAAATGTATGTTATAAGATTTTAAGATCGACAAAAGGACAGTGATCTGCTGATTTCAACAACAGTGAAAACCTTTAAAAGTCATCAGAAACAACTGTTAACAGTACAACAAACAAACATCTATGGGATCATTAAGAGTCCAATCAGCAAACGTCTACCTCGCCAACCATTCAAAATCGAAAATTTTCCTCAGAAGTGTACAGACTTGCTGATTTATGCTCACACACTTCTTCCTCAAGGATTTGGTCCCTGTATCAGGGTTAATGCCCAAGAAGCACCTGAAACCAAAAGGACAAGGCAAAGACTTTCAGTTTTTATATATTTTTCAAGAAGCTGTACTAATTCCATCCATCCATCCATCCATTTTCCAAACTGCTTATCCTACTGGGTCGCGGGGGGTCCGGAGCCTATCCTGGAAGCAATGG
>JAODJX010000097.1:31309555-31336514 GCA_026776945.1 Isichthys henryi | reverse complement strand
AGGGGTGCCAGTGCATCATAGGGCACTTACAGGGGAGCACCATGAAGGGGTGCCAGTGCATCATAGGGCACTTACAGGGGAGCACCATGAAGGGGTGCCAGTGCATCATAGGGCACTTACAGAGGAGCACCATGAAGGGGTGCCAGTGCATCATAGGGCACTTACAGGGGAGCACCATGAAGGCGTGCCAGTGCATCTTAGGGCACTTACATGGGGGCACCATGAAAAGGTGCCAGTGCATCATAGGAAAGAAATAGGGTGACACCCTGATGGGATGCCAGGTCATCACAGGGGATTCATAACGTGCCAATTCAGCAAACACTGCAAGAGTGACCAATAGAATGCTGAGAGACTGCATTAGTAGGATTCGTATCTGAACCTGAGTGTGAGGCAGAAATGCTACTGAGCCACTGTGCCATACAATGATTTGAATAACCTTCTGAACCAGAAGCAGACATGGTAACATTGTGCTGCAAAGTCCAGCTTCTACAGATGTATATAAGGTAGAAAAAGCCACACTCAACCGTGTGCCCCATCAGTATACATTTATTAGAATTAGATATCCTCCTTTTCAAACCATCACCATTCCGAATGTGTGTAAACATGGCACAAAGAAACAAATCCAACCAAGAAGACTGTCTCAAGTTGCACTGACTTGAAGGGCAAGCTGGGTAAAGTAATCCCTTAAAGCTGCAGACAGCTGACAAACCTCCACTATTCACTTTTGCTGGTGACCTGGATTCCCACCCCTTTATAAGTCTCTCATATCATGGTCTTCCCACCAGCACACGTGTGGCAACCCTCCTGACCAAGCATGTGGCCTTTCCCACAGTGTCAATTGTGTGCCCTGTGTCTTTCCCATAGTGTGTGAACCACGCCCTCTGTGTCTTTCCCTTAGTGTGTCCATCTGAATTGGTTTGTTACTCAGTGTTTTCATCCATTGCTGCTTTGCTCCTCTCTCTGCCTGTTTGTGTGCATTCCCTTTCAGTCCATGCATTCTGTTTGCTGCGGATGTGATGCTGGCTATGCTCCTCCCACCCCGCCAGTCTCATTCTTCGTCAGAGCTGCTATCATCTTCCGGCTCAGACAGGTCGGCGATGGGGAATCGCAAAATGCCTGCAACTCCACTCAGCTGGTTCAGTTCTTGGGAGAAAGAAGACGAGGTAGGTCACCTGAACTTCTCTGCAGTGGTCACAGCATTCCCATCCCAATGTCCTGCATTTAAAGACTAGATACTTACGCTCTCCAGATACATGAAGACTTGAAAATATTCTGAAACAGAAACAGTACAGGACATATGCAGTGTCCATTATTTTTTACAGGCTAGTGACAGAAAGGCTTGTTCAATTTTGTCAGCTGTCAGGCATAAAATACTACAAATACCAACACCATGCAAGGAAAGCTGTGGGCAGAATCACACATTTTAAAATATGTTAAAAAGGTTAAGCACTGCCTGCCGTGAAGCAGAACACAAATGGCAGGCGGGTGTGTTGCAATCAAGCTTTAAATGAATGAATTAGAAAACTTCTTAGTACAGACATTCCTCTACTTATGAACGAGTTACAGTCCAGAATGGCCATTCATAACTTGAAATGTTCGTAAGTCATTATTCAACATCATTTTAAGGGGATATGCAACTAGAAAGAACTAGGATGCTGGGGAGTACGTACGCTACGCTGCTGTGTGGTGGGAGTAGCCGGCAGGAGTCATACTAGGTAGAATTGGCGCGCAAAAAAAAATATATATATGTTGCGGATAGATGTCTGAAAGTTCGTAAGTAGAGGAGAGTCTGTATTACAGACCTGAGGTGATGACTTGTATTAAGCCAGCAAATACAAAGCTTTTCATTCTACTAATAGACAGACCTCAGTCTAAAAGTATACTGTTGCTATTGTAACTGTACATCAATGTTTCTCACGTCAGTCCCCAGGGACCCCCCCATATTTTTGCTCCCTACCAGCAAAAATGTAGTCTGGTACGGAGGTGGGAGAGAGCAAAAACATGGGTTGAGAAACACCATTGATGATAAATGTGCTGCTCTCCCTCCAATGTGCTATGGAAAAGAAATGCTGCTCTGTTTCTTATATCACTGAATAGGCGACATAGTTTTTTATGCCTAAGTTTGTTTATATGTGAAGCGTGTGCACACACACAGAGTAACTGGACTATTCCCTTTTATAAAGGCACCACCGTCAAACAGCTCTTTCCCCACTGCACCTGTCATTACCTAACTGTCCCAGCATTGTCTCTCACGCTGTCCACAAGCTTCACGTATCGACCTCGGGTTGCCACATCCTGGTGCCTGGTGAGACACACATAAAGGCTGATGACCCGGAACTGAGGTCCACTCTGCTCTAGCCACAGGATCAGCACATGCTTACCTGAAAAGCTCATCGCTGATTAACAGGATGTCAATTGCCATCGCCTCATTGGCCTTCTCCACGTGTGCCAGTCTGAAATGATTATGGTGTGCAATGTAGTTACATTTCTGCGGAGGTGCGTCTCAGGCTATGGTACATACGACTATAATTGTCAGGCTAATTGTATGTATGACTATAACTCAGGCTTGGCTATGACAGCACAGATTTTGCGTGATGTTTGAAAGCACAGTAATGAAGCAGGCAAAAAGGAGAGCTGCCTCAATGATAATCCAGCCCCCTAAGATACAACCGACAACCATTTCAGTCTCAACCCACAGAGCTAGCCCCCCTCCCCAACAAATTCATTTTTTTTTTGTTTAATTTTTGGTGCACAATTCCATTTGTTATTTTACAGTTTTGATGTCTTTATAATTACTCTAAAAAGTAGAGAATGGTAGAAATAAACCTTTCTATGGGTAAGTGTGTCCAAAATTGAGACTGGCACTGTTGCTCGATCAGCCAGAAAAAAATAGGCTGATTTTTAAGCATTTCATGGCAATCGGCATTAGGGCTGATTGATTTGGGGAACATATCTAATCACGATTTTTCTGACAGACGTTGCGATTACGATTTGATTTGTGATATGTCAAGCTTCAGTTCAATATTCAGTGTGTAGTAAAATTAAAACATATGACAGCATTACCACATGAGATACCATTAAAATATAAAAAGATTAATCTTTGGAAATACTTAAATTAATAAACACAAAAACATGACACAAACACGACTGTATTATGGGTTTTATGGCTTTTTTAGGGGTCACCAACTCCGCTGCTGTGAGAATTACTGACTGTCTCGTTGTTTTGATGAATTAGCGGTATGCTAATGCTATTGCCCATTAACAAAAACAAAAGGTATGATACGCTGAAGTATATCGCAGCTGGTGTTTAAAAGGAGCTCGCTGGTTCTATCCATCAAAAGGACCTTTCTGAAACAATCATGGACCATGAAATAGGAAGGCAATTCATTTATAGCTCAGTAGCGGAATCAGTATTTTTTCCACACCGTGAATGTAACATTTTCCTTGAGTTTCACTTGTTTGCCGTTTGTGGGTCTATACGCCTTCTTGGGCCACTTCTGATTGGTGAGCATGACTGGCAAGCGAGATGCACGGCGCCTGTGATTGGTGAGAATAACTGTCACACAGGGAGCACGGCATGAATCTGTAAAACTATTCTCACAACAGTTTTAAACCCTGGATCTGACGTGCTGTATAATGTATATCCTAAATTGCAGCCTTTGCAATTTGCTAATCGTATTGTTTCAAATCACAATTTCAGTTTGAAATCGATATATCGTCCAGCCCTAATCAGTATTTACCAACTAAACAGACTACATGGCCAATATAGTGATAGCTGTGTGCGGCTGCATATGTCTGTGTAACATGCAGCCATGCGGACCACTCGCTTTTTCAGTATTATAGCGTGGTTTATCAGCACCTGCAATAGTGAACCTGTGCAACAACTAAAGATAAGTGTGCTAAATTCCTGCCGCTTACATCAGTTTCATTTCATGAATATCACCACCACAAAAGCAAAAACAAATCTCAATGCTGAAACAGATTGTTCTGTTAGATTCAACATATTGCCAAAAGTATTGGGACACCTGCCTTTACTCATACATGAACTTCAATGACATCCCATTCTTAATACATAGGTTGTAATATGGAGTTGGCCCACCCTTTACAGTTTCATCTCTTCTGGGAAGGCTGTCCACAAGGTTTAGGAGTGTGTTTATAGAAATTTTTGACAATTCTTCCAGGAGAGCATTTATAAGGTCAGGCATTGATGTTGGATGAGAAGGCCTGGCTTACAGTCTCTGCTTCAATTCATCCAAAAAGTGTTCTATCGGGTTGAGGTCCGGGCTCTGTGCAGGACACTCAAGTTCCTCTACACCAGATTCGCTCATCCATGTCCTTATGGACCTTGCTTTGTGCACTGGTGCGCAGACATGCTGAAACAGGAAGGGACCGTCCCCAAACTGTTCCCACAAAGTTGGGAGCATGAAATTGTCCAAAATGGCTTTGAATGCTACCGCATTAAGAGTTTCTTACACTGGAACTAAGGGGCCAAGCCCAAACCCTGAAAAACAACCCCACACCATAATCCCCCCTCCACCAAACTTTACACTTGGCACAATGAAGTCAGGCAAGTACCCTTCTGGCAACCGCCAAACCCAGCCTCGGCCATCAGATTGCCAGACAGAGAAGCATGATTTCTCACTCCAGAGAACACGTTGCCACTGCTCTAGAATCCAGTGGTGGCATACTTCACACCACTGCGTCCGAAGCTTTGCATCGTTATGTATGGCTTGGATGCAGCTGCTCAGCCATGGAAACCCATTCCATGAAGTTCTCTACACACTGTTCTTCAGCTAATCTGAAGGCCACATGAAGTTTGGAGGTCTATAGCTATTGACTCTGCAGACAGTTGACGACTCCGCACACTGTGCGCCTCAGCATGCGTCGTTCCCGTTCTGTGATTTTACATGACCTACCACTTCATGGCTGAGTTGCTGTTGTTCCCAATTGCTTCCACTTTGTTATAATACCACTAACAGTTGACCATGGAATATTTAGTAGCGAGGAAATTTCACAAATGGACTTATTGCACTGGTGGCATCCTATCACGGTACCCGGCTTGAATTCCCTGAGCTCCTGAGAGCGACCCATTCTTTCACAAATGTTTGTAGATGCAGTCTGCATGCCTAAGTGCTTGATTTTATACACCTGTGGCTATGGAAGTGATTGGAACGCCTGAATTCAATGATTTGGAGGGGTGTCCCAATACTTTTGGCAATATAGTGTATGTCGCTCTTTTTGAATAAAAACTCATCTTTATATCTGGAAGGGTTGCTATTTTAGTCATTATCTGAGACATACCAGCAGTGCAAGTAACCAAAATGTGGGAGACCATCAGCAAAATCCCGCATCACCCCACATAACTGAAGAATTGTTCGTTTGTACAAGGGTAATATTCCATTAAAACAGCCTTTGCCTGGTACTCCTGTTGTGTGGTAACTAGGCTGTAATGAAAAGGTATCCCATAGCATTGAGTTTCCAACTGCAGCACAATGCAACAGGTGCTGATGCAGTTCATTCTAGCACAACAGAAAATAAGCACAGGATGGGAGGCAGGGGGGATAATGTCTGCACATGGTGTGTGGGCCAGTTCAGGAGAACCAAAATCTTTCACAGTCAGTAGCCAGGAAAATGGAGAGACCTCAGGGGCAGACAGTTCAGGTCCAAAAAGTAAACACTCATACTGAGATTTTGTTTCAGCCAAACAGTTGATTATAAGGAATACAAAAAGAGGTTGAAAAAAGTCTTGGTTTGGATTTTTACTTTCTGCACTGGTGGGGTGAAATCTCCATTGTCCAATATAACTGAGAAATCCTGCTTCGTGGAACATCCCCCTGAACTATCCACTTCTGAGTGATGTAAAATGTAAAAATAAGCAATTGTATATACAAGCCATTATGTCACTAATAAGATAACACTGTGTACAGGAAGCTGGAGATATCGGACCATGATCCTTTACGCAAGAGTGAAACACTAATGTGTGAAACAATGTGAAACTAATGTAAAAAGAGGTACAGCAGCAGTGTTGTTCTTATTACTACTGTTATCATCGAAAATAATAATAATAATAATAATAAATAATAAATAATAATAATAATAATACAAAGAATGAAAATCACACCTATGTCACAATTTGCAGTAAGACAGAAGAAATGAAAAGAAACTGGATATTTAAGTACAAAAAATAAATTTCAAGCAGCATAAAGCTGTCCTTTCCTACCCGTAAACAGCTCTGTCTGGTTCATGCTGCAGCATCTTGTGAAAATCCTCCAGTGCTTTGACCTCTCCCGCTGCCTACGAATGAGAGGTGTTACACACGCCGTTAACGCATGCAGCTAAACCAACTGTATCATTAGGAAATTAGGCAGTCAGTGAAATTATTTATTTACAAATAAATATTCAGAAGGTATTAGATATACTGCCAATAGATAAGATTCTTACCTTGGTGTCAGAAAGTCTGCTTGTGACAGCTGGGTCAGTCAAGATTTCTTCAGGAAAAAAACATCTTGTGTAAAAGTTTAATTCCTTTCAGATTTTTTTTATTATAGATACATAATAAGCATTTGCTGGTGCTGCCTGTGCTGCCCACCTTTCAGAGAGTATTTATGCCCAGAGGAGGAGTGGACCAGCATGAATTTGGGCCTGTTCTCCAGCAGCACCTTGCAGTCCTGCCGCACCGCCTCTCGGAATAAGTAGCTAATGAACTGATCTTTCACAAAACCAGGACTGGCCACCAGGACACATTTCACCACTATAAGAGAAAAAAAGAAATGCACTGCTGGAGATAAAAAAGGAAGAACGACGTTCTTATGGAAAGTCGCAACAGAAAGCATGGTTTACCATCAAAGTTGATGTGTCTAAGTATTCCTTGCATCACTGCTTCATAGAATCTCTCTAAGGCCTGAAAGTCAATATTAATCAAGTCAAAACAAAATTCAGAGTCAGACTTATGCACCAGGGACTCAACAAGTCTGACGAATTTGTTGTGGTGAATTTGTAATAATGACTACATTTAACATATAATAAACAGCACACAAAACTAAATATAAATAAATATACAAGACACACAGGATTCAGACTGTATAAAATATTCAATGTATGCTATACATAATACGATATAACTGAAGAACTGACATGAAATGATATCTAATTAGGTGCCCTAACTAATGGGATAACCATGATAAGTGAATGGTCATGCTGGCCGAAACTCATGGGAGAGAATGCATGTATTTCTCATCACACTTAGCTCCTATGACTTTGTCGTTACCTTGTCATGTTGGGCACAGCTGCCCTTCCTCTTGCGTGGGATGGTGACCTCCACCTTCGCTCTCAGCAGCGTCATGGCAGGAGTGACCAGCACCAGATTGGCCAGGCCCTCCTGCATCACCACGGCCGCCACGTCTGCCTTCTGAGCTGGGTCACAGGCCTGCTCTGCAAGGACCACATATCAAGTCAAGTCAAGTGAGCTGTAAAGTCATACCATCCATATACAGGTACACAGTGGCACAAGGCAGCATTCTCCCGGGGGAGGGGGGGGTTTACAGTACTTAAATTGGAAAACACTGGATAGGGGAGCTGGACACAAGGAAAACACTGTCACCAGAAGACGAACGTCAAAATCATTTCAATCAAGCAAAAGATTACAAATAGAGAACCTTCAAATGCAAATTACCCAAGACAGAGACATGTACCTATTCTGTCCAACACGACACTGTCCCAAACTTTCTTGGCCAGAGTGAATTTTCTGTTCAGTTCCAGTTCTATGGTATGATATGCCCCCATCTAAGAGTGAAAGGAAGGCATTAGACCAATACACTTTGAACAGACAGATACCAGCTTTATGCCAAAGCAATGCATGTATAAAAAGCAGTTTGCATGTTTTTTTAAATACGCTTTAGCATACATAGCACATTTTAAGCTGGGCTCTGGAGAGAGTGAGCTGTAGTATTTTTTTTTTAATTACATATGTATGTACACGTTATTTGGATGTCTTGACTGAAATTACTTGTTAATACACCTGAATTTAAAACTATCAAGGTGACAGTGTTTGATTCATCGTATTTAATAAAATAATAATATAATAAAAATGTCATTTAAAGAGCAAATACTAAATCGACACTCTGTATGTGAAGATTCTTTTCTTTAAGACAAAACAGCTGTTATACCGATTTACAATATCCTTGTTTAGGAACATCAATTTATAACCATGGTCAACTCTTTGATACCTCTAATATGTAAGAAAAAACTCATAAATTAATTAAGGGCTTTTCCGAGACATCCGGTTCCGGTCACATCTGTTCTAATTAGAATCAAAAGTGTCACACAATACTAAACTCATGAACAACTTTTGCCATCAGAATTACTCACTATATACCCATAGTTGGCTCTTTCTGACCTTAACATACTGGTTCTCCTGGATGTTGGTCCCTTTCACTCTCAGCTGGCAAGCCTGGGAGTCAAAGTCAATAGTCTCCACACAAAGCGTAAGGGTGGTTCGCACTCGGCTGCTACCCACACTGCCCGTGGACGACTCTGTCTGCACCTTCCTGAGATAAGAGGAAAACATGAGCCTGGATTTGGCAGATATCCAGCTAAGATGATACAGGACAGGCGAAGATCTCACCTGATGGTTGAGGCCCTTAGACTGTCTCCCACCTGGAGCAGGTTGTAGGTGTGCCACATGTCCTCTGCCTCCTCGGGAATCAGTGTCACCTGTCTGAGGCATTAGACATAACAAAAACATTTATGTGACAGAGCTACACAAAATGAAAAACCAGGCATTCTTGGTGATGCTATAAATCAGTTTCACAATTGCGGATTGAAAAAAAGACAATAATAGAAGTTAACAAGAACCTTTTCCCGTTTTGTTTTCGAAGTTTTTTTAATATTACTTATTTAGCTTGTAGTATACTCCATAGCTTATATAATATTAGAGCTCTATTGATAGGCAATCTCTACGGAGATCCGGGAAAATGCAACACGATTAGAGTAAAACATACGTTGCCGCTGGATCATCCAAATACTACATCGTAAGATGGTTTATATTATGCCCCGATTATTTATTTATTCGTTTTTTTTTTTTTACCGAAGTCATTCCCAACATTACGGATTATTCCAATACACAGCTGACGTGGTTAGGTACACTTCAGACTCGCCAATGAACTATGGTGTCTTTTAACACATTAAATATCTGACGCAAACCTTCAGTGCCTCCGAAACCGATGACATTTAGTTTATTAATTTTCTAAAATGTTAGATTTAGTTTAAGTAAGTAGTGAACAGCTAAATGCTTGCCACGTAAGCCTGTGTGGAAAATGAGTAATGCTACATGAATCGACTTACCCTAAATTATCTTTCTCTATATCTTTATGTAATAGCTTCATGCTGAAATAACTCCGTAATGACAATAACCTGTTGTATTTGTTGTTTAATAATCCGTCACTTCATCGCCTTTGGCGAGCAAATACAACTATAACGAACTTATACTTAAAAATGAATCAGTCTAACATTACGTCGCGAAAATTGTACGTCATCCTGTCACAACATGCGGGAAGAAACGAGGGCTCAATCTCGATGTCCACTATAGAGGCGCGTTCCCGCTAAATCCTTGAGGGTGTTTTACTGTCAATTCGTCAAGTGTATGAGGATTGTCTTACAAATAGTTTGAGCCTTTTATGCATACTTTTATGTCCGCATTTCTGCAGATTTTGCCTGAGGGAATTACCCATAGTTCATAGCATTGTGACGCACAGCACGGGGTTACTAGCGGAAGTCCGGAAATGAAAACGGTAAATTAATAATTTCTTTAAGTTATTGCTTACTGATGCTATTTTGACAAGAAAATAGTACATTTATTATTTGACAATTACCTCTCGTCCACTGTGCTGTCCCATTCCTAATACTCTCCTCTTATAATATACAAAACACATTAATAATACATTTCTATTGTTTAAAATAGTCTGGCACGTTTTTTTCTTGTGTTCACACTTTATTATATCATTATGTCACAATAATTCACAATATATAAGGTGAAGGTTAAGCTGCACAATGTCACCCATTGGCCGAAATCGTGTCTGTTACTTGATACCTACACGGAATCATGTCCAATAAGAATCCGAGATTTCTGTTCGAATATAACTAGCAGACCAATCTTTTGGGAGAAAAGAAAACGAGCGCTTACGTCATAGCTCGCTTACGCCCTCCGAATCAATGCTCTTTGGAAGTTCTGAAACAGGAAGAAAAGGAGAAGAGGCATTACAATACGCCTTTAAATATATTCTTAAAGTAGGATATATTTACTAGAATATCTTTATATTTTCATTATGTTGTGCTGAACGAAAAAACCAATTCGTTGACTCTGTTCGCTAGTATCTGGCCAATTAAAGAGTTGAGCACCCTACCCTATTGTTGGGGTCATAGCCAGTAAGTTCGAGATATCAACGATTAAGAATAACGAAACGTGAAAACCGACTGAAAACTACGAAGTAGTAAAATGGCGGAGCCAGAAAAATTAAATATTGATTCAATCATTCAGCGTCTTCTTGAAGGTAAGAATCGTAAAATTTCATATAACCATTGTAAAATTTTGTAAAATGACCAAATTTACTAAGGTCTTGGGGAGAGTGGAAGCGCGCGACGAACCTACAAGTACCTCACAGCTCCGCGTTTTTAAGTCCTTCAGGGTCTCCTGAAATGAATCTGTTACTACATTAATGTTTGCAGTGAGATGCCGCTGGTATCTTGCATGAAATAATTGCAGGGGGGTGGGTAATAATGAAAATACTGAGGAAAACATTTCGATGTTGTAGGTCTCCGTTTAAAGTGGCGAGGCTGTGGATCTTTGAATGACTGACGCTTTGGATGGGAAATCACTGGAAATGTTTGCCTGTCTGTTTGGGGTAGTTGTGAAAGACCATTGTATTGTTTAGTTGTCCTGCGTGCCTTTTTAGAATGTACGTGCTTTGGAAACGATTTATGGTAAAAATGCTTTGTAGTTTTTTAGTCAAACACAGTTGAGACGCTTATGTAATACTTTGAAGTTTATTTTTTATTGGATATTACAGTTTTCAACTTATCCTTAAGTCATCACTGTTGCTTCACACCCCTGGAACCTGGGTTCAAGTCTCTGCCAGGGTTCCATGTGTGGAGTTTGCATGTTCTCCTCATGTCGTCTTGGGGTCCCCCCCCCTCCGAAAAAGATGGCTGAGGCTGATTGAAGTTACCATATTGCCTATAGGCAGGAGTGTGTGAGTGTGCCCTGTAATGGGTTGGCACCCCATCCTGGGTAGTTCTTTGCCTTGTGTCCATAGTGTCCAGGATAGGTTCCAGACACCTTAAAACCCTGAATAGGACAAGTGGTTTCAGGAAATGGGAGCATGGAACTTATTTAATTAAGCCAAGATTGGGTGAATCCTTCAGGTAAACAACCAGGCCAAGAGCTTGGTGAAAATGCACAGAATGCATTTTTTTAAGAAATGTCTTGCACTTGTATATTCTGCTTACTCCACACAAGTTCAGAGCATTCTGTCATTTCATTTTTTTTCCTTTCATTGCATGGGGAGTTTTCCTCTTACTGTTTGTTTGGGAAGGCCAGCGGTTTTTCTTGTGATGTTATGGCAGCCCATGCCAAATTAAAAGAAATTACAAGAGGAATAATAGCATGTCGTACCAAACCTAACACTATGTGCAGTGCAGAGTCGACAGTTCACCTCTCTGTGGAATTTGGGAGGGAACCAGATATAGAACCATACAAAACACTGGCAGTATGCTCTGCGTAAATGTAACATTAATTATACCTGGAAATGCCACACCTTAGTGATAAGATTACATGGAAAATGCTGTGTATGCCTGATATAGACAGTGAGTGATTTATGGGATTTAACCACCCTAATCCAGGTTCCAACTTGCGTGCAATACTGTAATGCTATTGAGCTTTTTTTCCTTTTCTACCGAAGTGTATTGTTTTTATTCAGTCATGCTTCACTGTGGTGCTTGACCCTCTACAGTTAAAGGCTCCCGGCCAGGCAAGAATGTCCAGCTTACGGAAAATGAGATTCGTGGCCTTTGTCTCAAGTCCCGTGAGATTTTCCTCAGTCAACCAATTTTGCTTGAACTTGAGGCACCACTCAAGATCTGTGGTGAGTTGAAGGGCTTGTTGGGTCACCTCAAGGTAATAATGATTATGCCATCTATAAAAAAAAAAATACATAATAAAAAAACCCTGAAAACGGCAGGTGGATTTATTTACTCTTGAGTTGAATGATGGGTAGTTGAGTGCCTTTTCTAAAATCCTCTTTCACTTTTCTACTATGATGTAGTTTTGGGCTTTATACTGGTTTTAATTTCCCATATGGTATGAATTTTTCATACACCACTGTACCATAGCATAGATTAACAGCTGTAACTCTTCAATAGGCAGGAAATTACATATCATTATTCGCTGCTAGAACTGCTATGGATTGCTGTGTAGCGTGTATTGTGAGGGGACCCCTGTTAATGGTGCGTACCATTCTTACTAATAGTTAAACTTTATAATGTGACAATTCTCCATATATAACCCTTCAGCATTGCTGTATTTATAGCTACTGCTTCAGTCTGTGCCTGAAAACTTAGATTATGCGTAATGATAAATTACAGGTACCTTGTTTTTTTTTTCACCTACCCCATCTTGTGCTCCATATCTTGGGGTCACGGTGCAGGGGCAGCCAACATGTGGTGCCCCTGGAGCTGAGGGTTAAGGGCCTTGCGCAGGGGCCTAGAAATGTTACTATTCTACCTAGACTGGGCTTGAACTGGCAATCTTTAGATCGCAGGCATGGAGACTTAGCCCTCAGAGCCAGTCTGCAATTAAATGCATATAGGTAAAGCAAAATCCCTAATATTATTATTTTATCATTGGGTTCATTGGGTAATAATTATTAAAATCTTACCAATTTAAGCAAATATTTTGTTACCAAGAAAAATATACTGTAGTCAACAAAACATGTCTCTATGGAATTCAATACTGTATGCTGATATAATCAATAAAACATGTCACCATCTAGCTATATACCTGTTATTAATCTAATAAAATGTATGAGTGAAACAATTCTTATCAAGCTAATTGTATGGTTATAATCAATAAAACATATTCTGTGACACAGCCAAAAACTAACAAAAAAATACTGACACAAATTTTTGGTCACACTGCCCAACACTTCTATGATGCTGTCTATTGAAAGACCTCCAAAACTTATAGACAATTAATTAATAATTAACAGTTTCTTACAGGTATTACTGAAATAACATCTATGTAGCTGAGCTTGAAATATGTAACTTACTGTTGGCAAATCTCCTAACTGTCTGCCTGCCTCTTTCTAAATTAAATCTTTGTTGCTATGGCTACATAGGTGATGTCCATGGACAGTACTATGACCTCTTGCGGCTCTTTGAATACGGAGGCTTTCCCCCAGAGAGCAACTACCTGTTCCTCGGGGACTATGTGGACCGAGGCAAGCAGTCGCTGGAGACCATCTGCCTACTGCTGGCCTACAAAATCAAATTCCCTGAGAATTTCTTTCTTCTGAGGGGCAACCACGAGTGTGCCTCCATCAACCGCATCTACGGCTTTTATGATGAGTGTAAGTGAAAGGTGCTGAGACAGTGTGCCTCCATCAGCCATGTGCATGGCTTTTATAAATGAGTGTGTGTGAAGGGTGCCAGGGCTGTGCTCACACAGTGCTCTGTATGGTTTCTCACTTTCACTCTTGATTTAGTGGTATGTAGTGAATTCTTTAGGTACTCTAATATTTATGCTTGTTGGTTCCTTGCAGGTAAAAGACGATATAACATCAAGTTATGGAAGACTTTCACTGACTGCTTCAACTGCCTTCCTGTGGCTGCGATAGTGGATGAGAAGATTTTTTGCTGCCATGGAGGTATGTTGTCCATCTCTTTCTCTGTGCGTGTTTGAAAAGGTGTCAATGCAGGCCAGTCAATAATGTTTCCCATGGGTGTGGATTCTATCTTGCCTGTGTCACCCTATTTTTACCAAGCAAGGTAAATGTTTTGAGGTGTCTCCTGCTAGAAACATGATGTTTATCTCCATCCTCATGTCCAGATGCTACTATAATCAACGTCTTTGGTAGAAATGGCTTTATTGTAGCTATGAATTATCGGTTTATACCTACTGAATGCCAGTACAGTCCCCTGGATCAGAAACTCTCCATTAGGTGTTTAGGAAATATATTCTTAGCTAGAAAGACAAAATCACATAATTTAAGGTCAGTTTTTAACGAAACGGCTAATCGTTGTTTTGCATTATGTTGATTGCACTTGACCCATAGTGTTTGAATACCAGTTTCCTTTACCTCTACCTCCATGTGTTCTAGGCCTCTCCCCAGACCTGCAGTCAATGGAGCAGGTGCGCCGGGTAATGCGCCCCACAGACGTGCCTGACCAGGGCCTGCTGTGCGACCTGCTGTGGGCCGACCCGGACAAGGATGTGCTGGGCTGGGGTGAGAATGACCGCGGAGTGTCCTTCACGTTTGGAGCAGATATGGTGGCCAAATTCCTGCAGAAGCATGACATGGACCTCATCTGCAGGGCACATCAGGTCAGTAACAAAAAAATGATATGCAGTTATCTAGGGCCAAACAATTTATCGATTTGAAATGGAAATCCGATTTGAAACAACGCAATTCCCTAATTTGGGATATGCATTCTACAGCACATCTGACCCAGTATTTAAAACTGTCCCAAGAATCGTTTTACAAATTCATACCATCCTCCTTGTGCAACAGTAATTCTCGTCAATCAGAAGTGCCGTGCACTTCGGTGTGCCAGTCATGCTCACCAATCAGAAGTGCCGTGCACTTCGGTGTGCCAGTCATGCTCACCAATCAGAAGTGCCGTGCTCCTCGGTGTGCCAGTCATGCTCACCAATCAGAAGTGGCCTAAGGCGACTGTGTATATGCCCACAAACAACAAACACATGAAACCCAAGGAAAACTTTATATTCACAATGTTGTGCCATAACTAAATTACCTACCTATTTTGTGGTCAGAGATTGTTTACAGAAAGGTCCTGTTATTAGGGGTCTAAGCAGCGTTCTCATATTTTTTTTCTTTTGGAATTTTTACTTTTATTACTGTAATACAGCCACAGCTTTTGTGATTGATTTATGTTTGATTCTCTGCTAAATTAAAAATATGGTTTGCACATACACTAACAAATATTAAATAGTATTAATATTTGTATTTTATCATTTTATGTGATACAAAGAATATTTAGGTATTTTTTTATGTGTTTTTGACTTGCGCTAAAATGTTCCCTTTTAATTGTTTGCGGCCAACATCAAAATTTGCAAATCCTCAAGGGCAACTATAGGGCTGCACAATTTGGAGAAAATATTTTATGGTCATTTATTTGGCAAAAAAGTACTGGGTCGCTAGCACCCCAAACATGGTAAAGTGGCTGTATTTTCACGTGCAAACAGCGCTCGACCACATTTTATAGCAATAGTTTTTCCTGAAGATTCCATGTACAGAAGGGTTAATATTAATAGTTATTTTTGGAAAAATGTGAGAAAAAAAGCGTCTTGGCTTGGGTCACTGCGCATCTTTGTCTCTGTAACCAGCTTCACTCGCGGTTTAGCTGTCTCTGTGATTATGGAATCTTGTGTTACTCACAGTAACTTTTAAATTCTTCATTGCTGGTAATTTAGCATTTATAATAATGAACCTGAATATTATTTTTAAAATATTCACATCTGCTGGGATCTTCTGCCCCTAACCTTTGAGAATGCGAAGGGAGGACTGTGTAGTATTTATGCTCAGTGACAAATCTAAGCACCCAGATGGAGCAATGGAAATGAAATGAATCTGCACGTGGTGAAAGGTCATGTAACTGTATTGCAATTATTATAATATCAGCTCGGACAATAGAGTTCACAGTATGGGCCCTCTGCTGGTCCCATGTCAGTAGGGTGTGGCACCCCCGGCCTGTATATATGTGACGATACAGTGTGGGAGGGAGTTCTACAGCTCTTGTATCTTCTCCTGCAGCAAGTCGGTCCACAGCTGTTGTAACTGGCCCACGAGATCCTGCAGATTGGAGCTGGGTCTGAGTTGATGTCCTAGCTGATCCCACATTGGGGAAAGATCGGGGGACCTGGCTGGCCACGGGGGAAATTCATAGTCCATAGACACCTGTGCTGTGTGTGGACAGGCATTATCATGTTGATAGGCTGTACCTGGGTGCTGTCTCGGGATGGGCTAGACATGTGGACGCAGGATGTCAGTGACGTAGTCCTGTGCCGTCGGGGTCCCCCAAATCACTACCAGAGATGACCTGAAGTCATACCCTATGGCTCCCCACACAATGATGCCAGGAATAACACCGGTGCGTCTCTCCAAAATATTGCCAGGATTGGTCCTCTTCCCTCGACGCCGCCATACACGGCGGTCATCCTTTTTAATGCAGAACTGAGATTCATCACTGAACATGGTACAGCGCCTCTTGTCATTAGTCCATGCCTCCAGCTAACGGCACCACTTCACACTGCCATCCCTGTGCTGGTGTTAATGGCAGCCTACACATGTAAAAGTGAACCGGTAGTCTGGCTGATGCCAGTTGTCAAGACATGGTGTGAGGTGACATGGCGCGTTGTGCAGAGTCCAATACCTGTGTCCAGATAGCAGGTGCAGATGTGATGGGGTTTTGTAAGGCTTGGTGCACAATACAACGATCATCCCTTGGTGTGGTCTGTCTTAGTGGGCCGGAACCTTCACGATGTGTGTGGGTGCCCTCACGTGCCCATTGGTTC
Source organism: Isichthys henryi (assembly GCA_026776945.1). Classification (NCBI taxonomy): domain Eukaryota; kingdom Metazoa; phylum Chordata; class Actinopteri; order Osteoglossiformes; family Mormyridae; genus Isichthys; species Isichthys henryi. The sequence goes on along the minus strand of JAODJX010000097.1, from coordinate 31,319,710 downwards.
CAACATTGGGTGACTGCATGCCCCACGTGCTGGGCAGTTGCATGATACGACCACCCGGCCTCATCCAAACCCACAATACGACCCCTATCAAACTCCGTCAAGTGCTGGTAATGCCGTCTATTGAGTCTGAGGTATCCTCTGTCTGGTGACTAGACGTGCCAGCTTCTTGCAAAGCAAATCATTTACATACCCATCGCTGGTTTGCATGTGTATCAAATTACAGTAAAACCTTGGATTGCAAGTAACTCCGCCTGTGAGTGTTTTGCAAGATGAGCAAAAACTAATAAATTTTAACTTGATAAACAAGCGAGGTCTTCTAATACGAGTATTACGTATACACTTTGTATGCGGAGCATCACATGATCACGTCAATGGTTCTCTCTCTCTCTCAGTGCAGGATTGTGGGTAATCATTTCCCATGCTCGGTTTCAATCAGCGTGCTTCACTCATATAGTCAAGATTTAGTAGAAAAGCACCACCCGAATAAGGCTGTAACAGTGCGAGCGATGAATCCGTTAAACGGCAATACAATGTCTCATTTCCGCGAAATCCTCAAAAGGAGGCAAAAGTTACTGTCATTGGATAGGTTCCTTGTTAGTCGCACAAAAAGAAAGATTCCAGTGAGCCAACAGATAGCAGTGATTCCGTTAGTTATAGTGATTTTGTAAGTCGTGCTACAAAATAACCCTCCTCTTCTCCACTCTCTCATCTCCCTCACACCATCCATGATTCTTTTCAAAGGTAAAGTGCAGGTTAATTTGTTTTATGTATTTCTACTTTATATTTTTTGTATTAATCATTTTTATATGAATATTTTTGGGCTGAGGAACGAATCATCTGAGTTTCCATTGTTTCTTATGGGAAAATTCGCTTTGATATACGAGTGCTTTGGATTACAAGCACATTTCTGGAACGAATTATGCTCGCAAACCAAGGTACCACTGTACATCCAAATTGGTTCTGGGTGCTTAACTTTTTTTTTTTGTCACTGAGTGTATATGCTTATGTAATTGCCTAAATTTAAATTGCTTTGTTTAAGGGGTCTTGATATAGCAGTTACACTGTTCCATTGTGTGACTGAACAAGGCTGCATGAAAGTTGCACTGTTACTGGGTAAGCTCTACTGAAGTGGAAAATTATAGCTGTTGTTTTGAGGAAATAAACTTAGACATTACCAGCAGCGTGCATTTTGTAATCCCTCGGCATGCACTGTGCATATCCCTTTTGTTTTGTTTACATTAGGGACAGTGCCAGTGAATGTGCGGTAAATCCTTGTGTGTGTGTAAACAGTGATTTTGACCCCTGGTTTCTCCTCTAGGTGGTGGAAGACGGCTATGAGTTCTTTGCAAAGCGACAGCTGGTCACGCTTTTCTCAGCCCCAAACTACTGTGGCGAGTTTGATAATGCTGGAGCCATGATGAGTGTTGATGAGACACTCATGTGCTCCTTCCAGGTAAGATTTATTCCTCTTTCTGACACGGCCTGCCTGTCATTCAGGACATTCAAAGTACACCTAAGTATCCCCTCTATCCCCCCTCCCCCCCAAATTCCCTCCTGCAGATCCTCAAGCCCGCAGACAAGAAGCTGTATGCTTACGGATCAGGTGGCGTGGGCTCCGGCCGGCCCGTCACACCCCCTAGGAATTCAAAGGGCGCAAATACCAAGAAATGACAGCAGCGACTTTACCCTTGCCATGATTCTACCTCTCTGCCCTCTTCAATCCCAAATAGCTGCCAGCATAGCTGCCCTTTTAATTATTACACACTTTGTAACTGTTTTAGAGTTATCTTGTGTGTTGGTATAGGGGTTAGTATGTTTTCTTGGCACTGTGCCTTCGTTCATCTTCAGGACTTTTTCTTTTTTAAGCAGGGAAGCTGGGCTACACAAAGATGTGGAGGAACTTGATCTCTTCTGTGTTAGAGGCTCCATGCAGTTTTAATGTTAAGCAGTTTTATATAAAGCAGAATCTGTTGGTTTGTGTGCCCTTGCTTACTGTGAATGGCATACCGATGGCAGGATTATGAACAGTCATCCTAGCACTGTGCCCCCCCTCCCCAGAGCCAGGGAATAAAATTCTAAGGGGAAATAATTTGCATATATAAATTGGGAGAATTGGGGAGGACTTTAATAGTGACAATGTTGGATAAAGATTAGTTATAGATAACAGGTTTGAAAACATCTTTCATGCCGTTCTCTACATTGGGGTGTGTGAACCCCCCAGTACTGTGAAGACCTCATTGGTTATGTTTGATAAGGTGAAAGCTTTACACTGACTCGGAATATACAATTCTGTACACTAGTTCGTACTTTATTTTTAATGGATGGATTGGATCACAAACAGATTTCTTTTTATAAGAAATCTGATCCTCCTGAGGTTTTTGGAGGAAATTATGGTAAAGTTATGTTGTTCAAAAACTTTTTAGAATAGTTCACTTCCAGTTTTACAGGCTATGAATTTAACCCTTTATAATAAAGGCATATAATCCTGTGTTCAGCCAAAACAGTTCATCCCTGGTCCGGATTCGATAAATTGATATTTTGTAACTTCAGAAAAAGAATGTATTGAAAGTTCTAATTTCTAATTCCTCCAAATAGAAAATATTAACTTTTGTCATGGATTTCAGTGACTGAAAATAAATGTGCCGTTCTTTATTTTGAATACTGTAGCTACTGAGAACCATGTTAATTTTATGAAAATGGCACGTGGCCAAAAAAATAAAGCAGACTTTGTATATTAAGGTAAATATCCCGGCAAAATTCATTAAGCATAAATGTAAGTTTTTAATGATCTTCCATTGTGCTTTATACAATCAAAAATTCAAACTATGGTAAGTGCCATATCTATGAATTTGCCCCAAATTGGTTTGTTTCAATTGTATTTTTCTTTTGTATTAGGTGTCTTGCGTGCTTTGGTTTCTTTTTATTTTCATGTTTCCTTTGATTGATATTAGTCTCTTTTTGTAACTGCAACACTTCTGGTTGCAAATGTCAAAACTGTAGTTAGGACACAAAAATAAAATCAGTTCAATTCCAAGTTTTATTGTCATACGTAAGAAGTGCAGAGTACAATGAAATTCTTACTTGAATTCTTCCTTCAGAGACTAGACAATTAACAGAGGAGAGCAACATTGAAATAACTAACATTAAACCACAGACAAACTGTTAAATATTGTATACCATTGACAGTGCCCATGGTTGACCATAAGAGGGAAGGTGTGAAGTGTTTTTAAAGTCTGTAGCATGTGTATTGTGTGTTAGCAATATTGCACATAACTAGGCTGACCAGATAATCCATGTCAGGGAGGACACTTCAAGCTACTCCAGGTTTTACAAACTACTTTAAAACCGAACGGCACCCGTGCTTGGCTAAATAGCTCACTTCTTGTGCTTTGACTGAAAAACTAATGCAGCTGTTACACATTAACATTAGTGGCATATGCATAATTATAGTAGTCGGAACAATCAACACGCAGCAATAACTCGGTGCTTAACTGAAATCCAGGTTCTTTTAATTAAAATGGTATTTTGAAAATCCTGTCCTAGCTCAATGTGTCCTCCCTGACAAGGATTATCTGGTCACCCTACACACAACTTTTGTTGAACACACTGCTAGCAATCCAAACCTCTGTGTGAAAAGCAACTACATAATGTAACGTTTTATTAGCTATGACTGTTTTTGTTAGTGACCATTTTTATACTGTATGCTGATGTAGGTTTACGAATTCAGGGGCTGCATCCTTCTAAGGCTGCATTCGAAGACCAAATGTGTCCCAGCAGCTGGACAATACCGTCCAGTTTTGAAGGCTCCTTCACATGCACCTTAGACACGTGTTATTCTTATTCTGAGACCCCAAGATTCATTGCGCAAACCATCGAAGAACGCACCATTTAAAGGCTACATAAACGTCATATTTCGAAGGACGCAGCCCCCAAATTTGGGCCCAACGTTTTTCCACACAAGTCTTTCTCTAAAGACTGCAATAGGAAACTTGTTCTGACAAACAGGTCATAGGAACTTTCCAGGTGTTCTGCCGAAAAAGGCATCCCTGCCGTAGAATGCATGCCTGTCTCGGGAGCGTGCACCATGGAAAACAGTGAAATGAAAGCTCTTTTTTGCAGTGCGTAGAAATGATCGTTCCTACTTACTTAAACTCGTAAAACGCACGTAACACATCACATGACGTTGTATTTTGTTAAAATACAGATATATAACACAAAACAAATAAAATAGGTCGCTGATCTGAAAATGCTTTGTTACTTCAGTGGTGCGCGCTCCCGAGACAGGCATGCATTCTAAGGCAGGGATGCCTTTTTCGGTATAACACCGGCACAGTACAGAATCACTTCCGTTATTTTGCGCAGGCGCGTAGATGTTTCCTCTAGTAATCAACATGGCTGCGCTGGTAGGAATCCGCTCGTGTCTGGTCTCCGGTAATGTCAAACTATTTCCCCCCTAAGTAGTGTAAATATATTAATGATGAATGAGTGAGAACTGGGAAAACAAATGTAAAGGTTAAAACTTGGTTTTGGTTTGAATGATGTCCATAACGTACAGAATGAGGAAGCCAACTTCATTGAATGCATCTCTGCAGCACTAGTCAGTGACTAAGGTCACGTTATTGGATCAAGTATGAAATGAAGATTGATTAGATGCTTTCTGCGCAGTTAAGTCGGCTGCTTAAATATAGATGCTTTACCGTTTTATTTTACAAAAGCTATGGGGCTTAATATGTTTTTGGTGAAGGACCTAGTGTACTGAGAAATTTAAAACCTTAGGTTCTCCTTTTTCAGGGCTGAATGTCGCGCTCATATGCAGTTTTTTCATTGAGATTTTTATTCAGAGGTTTTCCTTGAAGACAACAACAAAAACAAGTAAACAAGTAGAATCAACATATCTGATGATATGGTGGGGTTCTAAAGTGATATACCCTAAAAAACATTAGGTAATAAATTCAATGGGTTTAGATCAAGTTGTTTGTGCAACAGCAATCTTTTGTCGTGATGAAAACCGGTCACAAAAAACGGCGTTTGAAGTTAGAGTAAACGTCAGGTGCGCCATTAAATTAATTACTTCAGTTATATTAAGCCGTTGACTCCCAATAAGAAGGGTGTCCTTAAACGGGGTTTTTAAATTTTTCTGTTTAATCAAAGCAAATAAATGGGAATTCAATAACTCAATTTCATTTTAATGAGCAACAGGAGTACAGAACATCAACACAAAGCACTGAAACCTAGAATGCTCAACATCACATTTGTAATGATATTGCATCAAGTGTGTGGTCACATAATGAATATGGAATAAAGTGCTGAATAGTTGCTCTGTAAATTGAACAATGTGCTCAATGAAAATGAAATATACCACTGGACATGAGGACATAACTAATCGCAGAAGACAGGGTGGTACATTAGTTGCACTTTGCATTATTATCATCTACCAGGAAGGAGCACTGAAATTAGTTTTTTGCAGTCTCTGAGTGTTCTACAATGACTATTTTTGAGCACATTTAAGTGTACTTTGGATGTACAGGGATACATCTGACAGGAGGGCAGTACTAGTTATCTTTCGACATGCTGTACTCTTTGAGGTTGGTTTTAGCACACCAGGCGACTGCATTGTCTGCTTCCCGACGGTATTGTGCTTCCTTCTCATTGGAGATGAGATATTTCAGGGGTTTCTGGTGCTGAGCCGTAACGTGAGGCTATTTGTGAACAAAGAGATGAGATGTTGGGTGAACACGCAACTTTGCAAAGCACATGAACAGATAACCAGAGGATAGGAGATGAGCTTGCGCACCTTGACCGACTGACTGACATCTTTTCATGTGTGTTATAGTTGTTGAGGAGGATGTTTTTAATTTAATATATCATATAGTCATCATTCTCATTAAAATCACTGCCTGTCTAGCTCTCCAGCTCTCAACATCACGTCATCTTCTGCATATACCTTATAAGCTGGTGAGTATTCTCCTCAGAATGCAATTTGCATCACACTGAAATTATTCTGTATATTTGTATGGACCTGAAGGTAGTGTTGATAAATGCTGTTTTGTTTCTGTAGTAATTGTCTTATCTTTTTGAAGTGTTCAGTCCCTCTCATCAAAAGAGACTTTGCCGCTGATGCCAAGAAGGTGTTTTCTAGAGACAAGCCTCATGTAAATATTGGCACAATTGGGCATGTCGACCATGGAAAAACTACACTCACTGCAGCCATCACCAAAGGTAAGTCTTAAACAGCAAACTGTCAGAAATACTTATTCAGCATACTACCTATGGCAGGCCATGAAGTATTTTATGTTTCTGCATAGCTTTGTTTTAAGACCTCCATGATGATGGATCCTTTTTTAAAGTATTGGCAGAAGCTGGAGGGACACGTTATAAGAAGTATGAGGACATAGATAATGCACCTGAGGAGAAAGCTAGGGGCATCACCATCAATGCCTCGCACGTGGAGTATGCTACTGCCAACAGACATTACGCCCATACCGACTGCCCAGGCCATGCTGACTACGTCAAGGTATCGCCAGATCAGTGTTTCCCAGCCTGGTCCTCATTTTTGCTCCCTACCTGCTCCATGGAGTCTGTCTGGCAGGGAGGTGGGAGAGAGCAAAATCGTAGAAACCCTAATTGCTGGTCTCTGACTGTAAACACTTACATTCTGCTGGATGGCAATACTTCAAGTGGTGAAATAAGGTTGCAGTTTTCTGCAGTACTTTGCAGTAGAGTTTATACTACACAACAGCAGCTTGTTGCGTGTTGCACTTTAAACTGCTAAAAGTACCGCCACACCAGTAACCCCTTTTTACCTTGGTTATCCACAATATCTCCTTTTTTAAAACAATGATGCGGCTGCTGACCTGATGCTTTCTTCACCAACTCTTGAGGCTCCCTCAGAGGCAGCACTTATGTCTTCCAGGATATTACCAAGACAGTAGCATGTGGCGTGATCCGCTAACTCAATCAACCTTGCAGTGTGTTTGTTGGGCATAAATTGTCTGTTCTTAAAAGCTTGGTTGGTTGGAATTACATTTGTTTCTGTAATGTGATAGGCTATCAGGCAGTGTTCCTTACTGACAGTTTATTGAAGTTCTTAAGTCAAAATCATTTATATTCCCCAGCCATACTGTACACCTTGACCCGTCACATTAGGCTGAATGACCTCTGACCTCCGAATTCCCTTGGTAGAACATGATCACAGGTACGGCACAGTTGGATGGTTGCATTCTGGTGGTCGCAGCCACAGATGGACAAATGCCTCAGACACGAGAGCACCTCCTGCTGGCCCGGCAGATCGGCGTGGAACATGTGGTGGTGTTCATCAACAAGGTGGATGCCGTGGAGGACCGGGAGATGGTGGAACTGGTGGAGTTGGAGATCCGGGAGCTACTGACGGAGTTTGGCTATGACGGCGAAAATACCCCTGTGGTTACTGGCTCCGCCCTCTGTGCCTTGGAGGTGAGGCGTCATGGATGCGCAGGGGGAAGCTGCGAAGGCGATGATTAGGCTACAGGATGTCGTGGGCATTATTATTGAATACATTTCAGTTAAAAAGGAGATTAAAGGACATCTTGTAAAGAATGATCATCCAGAATGTTAGCCTAGTGTTTACATATGGATAGGGTTGTCGTGATCACATCACGATGTAATCGCGATTATATGGCGCATGCATTTGTCTGGACGCTGGCTGTTTGGTACCGTAGGGACATTTACTTGCGCCCACAGATTATATCAACACACCACCACTGCCTTTTCACCTTGTTCATGCACAATATCCTCTTCTTTTCAAAAGATGTTGTAGCTGTTGAATTGTTCCTTTCTTCAGTACCACATCGCTTTCATGATTTACTAAAACAATAGCATGTGGTGTGTCATCTAAAGCCCTGTTGATTATTGAGCATGTGCCATATAATGGCGATTTGCATCGTGACAGCCCTAGATGGGGACATTCAGAAATCAGGAACTGTTGTTCAAAAGGCAGACCAGCAGGAACTCAAATGTACGCCCAGGCAGAAACTTTGGCCTCTGTTTGAGCATTCCTGGGTTTCCCTCAATGCTGTCTATCTGCTTGAAGGCTCTGTGGAAGAATCAATATCAGAAATCCAAAGTAGTGTGTTTTTCCCATCAGAACATTTACTGATGCCTGTTTGTCGTGCTAAGCAGGTCTAGTTCTTTTAGGTGCATTTAGTAGTTTCTGAGAAAACGCTCCTGAAATTTTGGAGTTGCATGTTTTTCACTGGACAGTGACGATATGCACGTGTATATGGATCACACCGCTGAGCACGGGGAAAGGAGCACCCATATTTCTTTTTAAATCATTTTTGCTTCTCTGTCTGCCCTCTCAGAGCAGGGACCCTGAGATTGGCGCCAATGCCATTCTGAAGCTTCTGGAGGTGGTGGATGGTTATGTGCCCCTGCCTAAGCGGGAACTGGACAAGCCCTTCCTGATGCCCATCGACTCCGTATACTCAATCCCTGGTGCGTGCTCTGCTGTGTGCTGTCGATGTGTCTCTGCACGCCGTCCAACCTGGATGGGCTGGGCGTAGAACGCTTAGGACCATGAACATGCATAAGGAGTTTGTGCTGTGCTGTACCGAGACTACTGCTGAATCTCTTTCTACCTCTTTCTCTCTCTGTTAGGTAGGGGCACGGTGGTGACTGGTACACTGGAGAGAGGTATGATCAAGAAAGGGGATGAGTGTGAGTTTGTGGGACATAATCGCGCTTTCAAGTCTGTTGTGACAGGTAAGCACTAATTAATGGTTTAATTATTTTCTTTGCCGTACTCTGTGTACAATTTCTTATATGCCGATACTTCCAACAGAATCGAATTTAAATCTTCTAATGTAAAGTATGGCTCAATCTCTTTCATAAGCCATTTATATATTTCTCATTCTCTATATTTGATTTTGATTTGCGTTTCAATTGATTTGAGCTGGTGAGTTGATTTGTCAATTACGGCCACAGCCAATATGAAAATTCTGTCCCAGATTTTCAGAAGCTAGCAATTCTGATAACCGATAGTGTTAGACCATATAAAATCATATGGTGAAAAATTAGACACCTGAATTTTTTAGTTAAATAGTACGTACCTAAAATAAGATTCTCAAACAGCAGAAACTAACAAGTAGGACAATAAATATAAAAAACAAGCCACCTTATAACTTAATCTTAGTACAAGTAAATAGCATGAACTGTGTGTTTGACTGTCAAACAAGAGCACATTTAAAGTACATTGTTCTGCTTAAGAAAAGCACCTTTCAAATGTATTCACAAAAAAGAGAGCAAGCTCCTTTTCTCATTATAAATGCTTAAATACTTCATCAGTGCTACATTTGCAAGTTTTCTGCCTGGGCCAATAAGTTTGTTATTGTTGGATTTTAATCGGCCATTCAGTATATTGGCCAAGCAAAATTGGTTGACATCATCAAAATGCAGCAGTTATCAGAGTTGAAAGTCAGTAGGTTCCACTTCTCACGCACGATGCCTGTTTGCTGCCTTTACTCATAATTGCTCACCTGATGTCTGTGTAGCCATTTCTTTGGTTCTGATTGTCGAGGTATGTGTATTGAGCACATTCTAAGTGGTATACTATATTGGGCTGGTTAACCATAAAAGCTCCACTGATCTGGGTGTTATCAGTGTAACTAGCATGGCTTTGACTGGCTCCATCACTGATATTGCACAAGTAGCTGAGAAATAGCTGAAGAATCTGTGAATTGACAGCTGAGCTGTACAGTGAAACACTTAAGAACCAACAAGATAGTGGTGGTAGGACCTTTTAGGTTCCGCAATATAATGTGGGTTACTATTGCGATAAGTACTAAATCTGAAGTAGACTTAATAGATCCAGTCAGCAACCACTTGGTAATTGTAAAATTCCTCCTCGAATCCAGACCAGCGGAAGGTTGTCAGCATCATAGTGTTGTCACACTAGCCGTTTATAATTCTATTTCAGTTTGTCAGTTTATATAGCGTCTTTCACAACAGTCTCCCCAAGCGCTTTACATGGGTGTGTTGTGATGCATTCCTTTTATAAAAGCGCAATTATAAAGTAGTATATGCTTCAGCAGTATATACAGTTGAACCTCGTTACTACGTACCCCGGATACAACGTTTTCACCTTTTCAACGTACAGGTTTCTAATTCCTGTTTTTAGCC
>JAODJX010000097.1:31280736-31301068 GCA_026776945.1 Isichthys henryi | reverse complement strand
TCTATAAGGCACAGTGCTACCTAACGTACATACTGTCAGCCTGTGCCAGAGAGGCAACCCCTTACTTGGATCAAAAATATCTATAAGGCACAGTGCTACCTAACGTACATACTGTCAGCCTGTGCCAGAGAGGCAACCCCTTACTTGGATCAAAAATATCTATAAGGCACAGTGCTACCTAACGTACATACTGTCAGCCTGTGCCAGAGAGGCAACCCCTTACTTGGATCAAAAAAATGCAGCGCTCACTAACATATCATTAATATTGTCAGCTGGTATCTGCCATAAACCACGCTGGATCCCTCCTTCACTGCTCCTTATATCTGTTAAAAACAAACACAAAACTGCACATAAATATCAGATAGGATTAGTCAAAGGATGTATTCAGTGATAATAGAACTAAGAGCTTGGTTTTCTTTTTGTCTTTTACTGGACTGTATCATGTGTAATGTGTAATGCAGGCATAGTATTGTGTTCTTTATATTGGCCATTGGCCAGCTTTTCTTCCATAACTGATGGCTACAGGTTAATATCCTGTCTCCACTAATTAGAGCAAAAATTAAAGCGTTACGTAAGAGAGCACTCAAGTTGCATTGTCCAGGCACATCACTATAGGGCCTTTATTTAATGTGTATAATATAATCCATGGTAATATAACACAGTGTTGGCAGTGTAATAACTCGTATGAATGCTTCTCTGACTCTGACTGGGTGCAGGGCAGGTTTTCTCTCTATTTATACTGGCTACAGAGCAGGCTTTCTCTGTGTTTATTTGAGCTACAGGACAGGTTTTCTGTGTATATATCCCAGCTACAGGATAGGTTTTTTGTGTATTTATCCCAGTTACTGGGCAGGTTTTCTGTGTATTTATCCTGGCTAGATGGCAGGCTTTTTCTGTCTTTATTCCAACTGCAGGGAAAGGTCAGGTTTCCTGTTTGTTTGTTCTGGCTACATGGTAGGTTTTATGTGTGTTTATTCCAGCTACAAGGCAGACTTTCTGTATGCTTCTTTGCTCTCGTTACAGGGCTGGATTTCTGTTTGTTTGTTTTGGCTACAGGGCAGGCTTTCTCTGAATTTATTCTGGCTACAGGGCAGGGCTTGTCTGTATTTATTCCAGCTACAGGAGAGGGTTTCTGTGTGTTTGGTCAAGCTACAGAGCAGGGTTTATCTGTGTTTTTTCCGACTACAGGGCAGGCTTTCTGTGTGTTTATTCCTGCTACAGGACAGGGTTTGCGTGTGTTTATTTTGACTACAGGGCAGGTTTTCTGTATGTTTATTCTAGCTACAGGACAGTGTCTGTCTGCATTTTTTCTGGCTACAGGGCAGATTTTCTGTGTGTACATTCTGGCTACAGGGAAGATTTTCTGTTTACTCCAGCTACAGGGCAGGCTTTCTTTGTGTTTGTTCTAGGTGCAGGGCAAGTTTTCTGTTTGTTTATTCTGGCTACAAGGTAGGATTTTTCAGTGTCTGTTTTGGCTACAGGGCAGGCTTTCTGTGTGTTTGTTCCAGGCTACAGGGCAGGATTTGTCTGTGTTTATTCCAGATATAGGATAGGCTTTCTGTGTATTTACTAGAGCTAAAGGTTAAGCCTGTGTGTTTATTCCTCTGCGCAATTAGTGGATTACATTATTCCACATCTGTGGGGAGTTTTGAAATGTTTGGTGTTCCTGCCTGCTGGGCAGAATACAGCTGAGTATGGAATTATTCTGCATACCAGCCTTAGTTCTTAAAAGAGGGAGCTGGGGAGGGCAGGGGGGCAGGGGACAGAAATAACTGGCAGGTTCAATGCTGTGAGGATCTCAGAGCATCATGCCTTTCCTGTTTCACACCTGTCCAGCACGAGGAAATTACAATAGTAAAATAGTAAAACATACATGTTAGCTTAATTTTTCAGGTCTGATGTGTAAACATATAGCAGTGGTCATTATTTTTGCATTTACATGGGTTAAACACATTTTACAGTATAAGTGGACAGTTTAATAATAAATGAATCTGGCATCTGCTTTTCTATATGCATCATACACAGAATGTTATCTTTCATTAAGTATCATAACATATATATTGGCCCTGGAATATTCCTCTTTCCTTCCCTGTTTTCCTTTTTTCCACCATCTCATTTTGGGCCCAGTTTCTGCTTCTTGCTCTGCTGGTGTCTCGTTCCCATTTCATTCATCTTCCCCCTGTCAGCGGCACCTTTCCCCCCAAGCTGTTCCATCTATCATGCCTCCTATGCTCCACACACCTAATAAGGTGAGGTAGCTTTGGAAAGGAAAAGCCGAGAAACGGTACATGCCTGTAATGTCCTTAGAATGTACAACACTGCATGCAGTGCCACAAAAACCTGAATAGTCTGCTGCAGTAAGCCTTATTCTGATATCAATAAAACCCTGGCAAGAATGTCCATATTTAAGTATAATTTCTATATTCCACCACATCTGTACTGCTTTTTTCTATAAAATTGGGAGCCATCAAGTTATATCTATGCATTTCTATGCAGGACAATATGGTGCTGTATTGAAGAACTGTACACTGTTACACACAGAAAGTGTCTGCTGGCTACCACACATCGTCGCCCATTGTGCTTATGTCTACCATTTATGTTTTCACATTTCACCTTATTTCTCCATAGCTTGCTCTGAGAGTATCCAGGCTTGATGCCACTCATCATACACTTCATAAGTATGGAAACAAAACATGATTTTCAATGCCCGGCTGCACATTGAAATTCAGCGCAAAAATTCCTAAGTTTAAAAGTTTTTAAAAACTATTACTAACCAGATTTAACAATATAATAATAAAACCTCTGAAGGTTTCTGAAGTATCAAGTGGTCTCCCTGATTCTTAAGAACAATGTGGTATGTGTCAGCAAAATGACGACACTGCGAAAACTGCCAAAGCCGACTGTAAACGGGGATAAACCCGTGCATACATCATAGGACGGCTGCATGGAGCAATGTCATCTAATCAGAATCCAGTATAAGAAAATGTATAGGAAACAGAGAGTGTAGGTCTATCCCACACCGTGTGAAGGACAATGTCAGGCCAAAGGTTATTCTCCCAAAATTAGAACAAATATGTGACTATTGCTACAAGACCAATGACAGTGAGTCTCAGTCTGGTTCATGCTGAGCCCAGTTTGTGGTGCGTATGCTGTTTGCCGTCTGCCTGCTGATGGTTCAAGAACATCTGCCATTTCAGTTATTACTAGAACTGACACTTAGACTTTTAACAATTTAAAAATTTGCATTGTTGTGTAAATACTCCCACAGCTAGTACTAAAATGTTCAACAGCATTTACTATTACATTGCATGTCATGACGTCTGATATAAGTACACTGCTGCTCCAAAGCCAGTAGCGCATTTGAAATCCTGTCAACATTCAGATGGGGGCAACACTTCCAAACTCTTTTGCATTTTCATTTGTTTTATATAGACATACTGACAACAAAAAAGGTATCAGTCACCTGACTTAATAAAATAAAATGATGAACACCTTTTGTTCAGTTATAATTTTGTATAAATTTGTTATTGTACCTCTATATTTACTATTTAACTTTTTGTTTCTTCAGATTTCTACAGAGATCTAGCTTTTATTCTATTGTATTACACCTCATATTTTCATACCTACAGCAAATTGTACTATCATGGCTGACATGAATACATTTGCGTAAAATGTTACAGTTGTGAATTTATTTTGCTATCGTAATAGGTACATTTATTTATGTTTATATGATTCTGTTAGGTGCAGTGTGCAGAGCATTACATGATGACGCACATGTAAGTTACAAAGGCTCAGAGCTTCGCTGAAGTCTTTAGTATACGATATTAAGCAAGTCAATGGCTTCAAATGAGAAAAACGATATGAAGGGGCAGCCCTAACTCTGGTGCAGACAGCAGTTTAATATAGCTACTGTCATGTCTTTCGTAGTGCAGTTGGCACATGTGAAACATGAACCTGTATGTGAGGCTAATGTTATAAGTCATAGCAGTTGTCCATAGATTGCTAGTTCTGGCTGCAGGAAAGTGTTTTTCCACAGCATGTTCTGCACAATTCGCAAGAGGTTTGCTGTGTGCCTCAGATTGGGTATGGCAGCGCCCGACGTAGCCTGGTCACACATGGGTGATCGACACTGTCACAGTGCCATGTCACCATGACACTGGTCAATGAGAATGGTGCTCAGCCGTAAGTCGGCACGGCTGCATGACCGTTGAGCGATCCAGCAGGTGGAGTGGCCTGTTGGTGGACACTGTATCCACAGGGGTCACTCAGGGAGGTTATTGCAGATTTATTCGTAGCTGAACAGCTAAGTGGGCTGGGCAACGGGATACATTAACATTGAATCAAAGGGAGAATGAGCAGGAAGATGAGCGTGAAACCCTATCCTTCTAGGAGATTGAATTAAATGTCATTGAGCAATTCTGAGGAAGAAATTGACATGTGGCCTTGCTGACACCCCAAAAAGGTCATAGGTCAACCCCTGGGGCAACAGCTGAGAGAAAGAGTTAGGAAACGGGACCCTAAAGGAAGATGGAAACATTAGGGTATTAAAAAGATAATAATACAAGATAGAGGTTTAACATGAAACTGAGGCAGTAGACCTATAATGTTCATAGCATGTGACTAAGAAAACTGAGTAAGCATTAATTAATTTCTTGCCATGAAATCTCAATGGAGATTTGGAGTGGATTTCGATTAGAATATTAGTCATTCTGGGGTTTATGTGAAATGTATTCTGTCTTGGCAGAATAATCACATGTCTATGGACCCTTGAGCAAGGCCCTTAACCCCCAGCTCCATGGGCACCACTGTAGGCAGTCGCCCTTCACTGCCAAGTTTACTCGCACCTACATGTGTGTCATGGAGAGCAAGATGGGGTAGGCAAAAAGAGAATTTCCCAGCAGGGATCAATAAAGTGTCATGCTTTCTTTTATTATTATTATTATTATTATTATTATTATTACTATTTAACAGGTTTATTCAAACCATTGTCTTGCTCAGTGGCCTGGTTAGTTACATTTGTTTCGACTCTTGAATGGATGGCCTGACCTTATCCTATAGAGCCCCCTGATGCAGAAAAGAGTTCAACCCAAAACCATGCAAGAAACCTCACCATTCTTAACAATTAGCATGATTCTCTTACTGTATAATGCAGTGTTTGGTTTTCACCACACATTATAGGGCTCCTGTTGGAGAAAAAAATATATCAAAATGTTTTAGGGTTGCTCTTGCTTGGGTGTCCACTCTGGTGAAGAATAACTAATCCTCGTATGGTTGCCTTGAACACCACCAAACATGGGTAGAAATGCTGAACAAAACACAGGAAACTGTTTTTTTTTCATTCATCCATCTTTCCATTCATCCAGCCATCTTTCAAATACTTTTCCAATACAAGGTTGCAGTGAGGTAGGAGGCAGCACAGGAGAGAAGGAAGGGCCCTCACAAAAATGTCCTGTGGTTATTACCACACAAGTCCTGCGGTAGAGTACCACACAAAGTATGTACTGGAGATTTCCCTTCAGTATTATTGTTGTATTTTCCTGTGGTACTTTGGGGTTTGCCTGGTATTTTGTGACATTTTACCAAAGCATATTTGTGATATTCCTATAGTATTGTCGTATACTCCATGGAAGTTCTGTAGTATTTTTGTGCTTTGGGATGGGACTTGGAATGCTTTCTTTGTAAATTGGGTATGGAAATAGCCTGCAGATGAATGAAATGGGAACGAAACACAATATAACCGGCATCTTGAAAGAACTTAAGTCAATGATAAACAAAGTAAAAAAAAAATATAAAAATAATACGTGGAAAAATGAAGATCCTTTAACTGCAATCAGGTAGGAAGAACAGATGCAACAAAATCAGGATTTTCAGATATCTGTGTCCTTTTGCTTCTCACAAAAATGTTTCTCACAAACCTATCTAGGAGTGATTTAAAACAGCAAGGATGAAAGCTATTGAGATGCAGTACTCGTGCAAAAGCAGTGCTGGTAGACTTTAAACATTTTTAAACAAATACTACAATATCTTGAAAAGGAATAATCATTAAAATTACAAAACTTGCTATTTTTTCCTATGGCAGAGTAAAAATGGTCTAGCTATTAAACCACCTGCAGTATAATGTCTATACAGAATTGAAGGTAAGAAAAAGCATATTTGCATGTGCATAACATGTGATGTTGGTATTAATATCGCACATCGTTCAGCCCAATAATACACTACAGCCATTTTTTGAATTCAGTACAAAATACCCTGCTTCACGTTGTGATATCATGTAGCACCAGTACCAGTTTTTACAGCAGTGGAAAACCAGTATCTTGAAGTAGGCTACTGTCTTGAAGTACCAAAAGTATGGTACCTGGTGCAGTGGAAAAGTGCCCTAATAGTCCGTTGGTAATGCTATGTTCATTTTTACGTTTCTTGTGGTATCTTAACATGAAATAAAATAACCAGTAAGGCAAACTGGGAAACAATTTGTATATTATACGAAATTTAATGGTTTATTGAAGGTATTACGTCCTTTCCCAGCAGCCTGCGCTCATCTGAGAGCTTATCCTGTGTTATCCTGTCCACTTCTGCAAAAGTACAAAGGAAAACAACAATTGTACGTTAGACTTAATGACAAATCATGTGGAAGAGATGATTAACAGAACACTAATAAACTGGTACCACAAACTTGCGAAGGAGCTGTCTCACCTTCAATGGACCCAGCTGTGGTCATGGTGGGAAACCATGTCTCCTATTAAGGAATCAGATGCCATCTCCACCCCCGTGAAGATCTGTGTCATCAGGGTAAGCCAGCCTACCACACGTCATATTTTCAAAACCACATGACTATGTTATTAACACACGTGTGTACCGCAAGATGCGTAGTAGAATGTCCAATGACATCACGTTAGGATATGATATTTATGTGGTATTTCTTAACTAACAGGAATACCGCTGGACATTTTTGAAAGGGGGGAGGGACACCCCGAATGGGACGCCAATCCATCACACCATATACAAACAAAAGGCAATTTAGAGATGATGATTTACCTACATGTACTCTTTTGGCTTGCAGGAGTACCTGAAGAAAATTCACATGACACACAGAGGAACTCCATACAGAGTGGAGGGTGGAATCAAACTCTCAAGCCTAGGGGTGTGAGGAGGAAGACCCCCTCCCCCCGAAAAAAAATCCACCTGGTCAATTGATGTGACCTTCTTCCACAAATAGACTCAAAGCAGAATCCACCCTGAATCTGAGAATTTTTTGCAAAATATTTCACAGGTATAATAATATAGGCAACCTATAACATTAATGCCTGAACTTTATTTAGTGACAGAATGAGTTTGTTGAGAAGAGGAGTGTCCTGACCTATCATAACTAATCCATCATCAGTTCCAATCACCTGTCAGGTTGGACTTAGGTTCCACATTATAGTCAACCCCCACCCACCTCCGCACCCCAAGCCCCGCCCCACCTCCTTCATTGAAATATTAACGGCACTGTTTCATTGTAGTTTCAGTTTTGTTCGTTGCCTGTCCTGTTTAACCATTCTTGCTGGTTTCCTCAGTGAGAGGAATTGTCTGTTAATAGCAATTCCCTAATGTTCTTGACCCCTGCTGTTCCCAGTGTGTTTGCTACCCCATTTGTGTGATATAAGAGGTGTGTTTCTCTTGCCCGGTGAGTGTGTGACCCGACCCTCATCCTAGTGCGAGTGTGAGTCACACTTCTCCCATGTCTGCACCTGCCTTACCTCCAGGACAGACCTTCTGGCTTCTTGACCTCCTCTTTCATCCCTGACCTCCACTCTTGCTTTTCAGTTGCTCTGTTTGTGGGTCCCCTGGTGGAGCCAGTGGAGAGGATTTTTGTTATGTCACCATTAAACCAATTTTATTGCTTTACAAAAATCATTCAATGTATGCAAGGAGTAGGAATTCATTACTTATAAGTTAGTTGTAAATATTAATGCCGATTTTGTTGGGTGCTCCTGGCTAATAACAGGTAGGATGCCTCTAGAATAGCTTCAAAAATGCCATGTATAGCCACCAGCTTTTCCAACATCTCATTTCATAACCAAGGGTGTTAAAATGAAGTTGGTCAGCCTGTTGTTGTTATGATAGCCTCTACTTTTCTGTGAAGGCTCTTCATTAGATGTTAGAACATTTACTGCCAGACAGGTTGGGTCTTGATGTTGGGTTATCAGGATCTACCCTTTCTATGAGTTGACCAGGACTACCCCAGCATAGCAGAAATGCGGAAAACTGCCTTGTTAGAAAGATGGTGTCCTATAGTGGTGCCAGCCGCTAACCTCTTCTGTACAACCACCCACTTTGCTGGTTAGTGTTTGTTTCCAGATACTGCGTGATTGTGTTCTTAATTATACACCCGTGTCAGCAGAGTTGTGCACATACTTTTGGAAATATAGGTGTAAATGAATTATACGTTCAGAACAGCCTCTCTGCACATCACAGAAGTACTGAACTGTTGTTTTACAACTTGTTCCTTCCAAAGGTTCCTTTTGGCATCATTCTCTGTAAGCTCTAGACACTTTAATTCAAGGAAGGGGGCATTTTCTGAGAAACTGGAACCAGTGGCAGTGGAACCAGTGGAGCCATATAATTCAGTGTTTAGATGAGAATGTTTCTGTTAACAAGTAGGTGTATGTAATAAAAAACTGATTTACAGTATACAGCCCTAGTTTTTGAATCAAATTTAGTATAATTATCAGAAGTTTGAATAAAAATACGTTTTAATTTAGTCCCCTCCCCTGAAAGTGGGCCCATTTGGTCCTGGTTGGCTGGTTCCTATTTGAATACAGTAACTTCAGTTTCATAAAAATCTGTGAATGCAAACAAGAAGTAAAAATGCCAAAAGTCAGTAGTACAGTCAGCCCTCTTGCATTCGCTCTTCGTGATTCGCGAATTCACAAATCCGCAAAAATTTTATTGGAACCAAACTGACTTGCATCAGCGATTTTTTCGCATATCTGCGAAATTCTCGAAGAATGCTACAGAAGTGTTTAGGTTTAATTTTGTAGCAATTTATAAGTTTTCATGCTTTTAAGTGTAAAATTGGTAAGAAAAATTTAGTTAATGAAGATTCTACTGTGTTTTGGGGGAAAGTTCAAGACATACGATATAAATCAGTTATGTGGTTTTCTTATGGAAATGTTCCATTTTATGTACATACCACACTGTACCATGCAAATCCCATTCGCGAAGTTTATTCCCTTTGGAACGCTAATGGTTACATAAATATTAGAAAATAGTTAATTTACTATATTGTAATAGTAAGTACATGTTAACGTAAGTTCAATGCACAAAAATTATAAATATCTTGAAAGGTGCTACTGTTTACATACATAGCAAATGCATCCCGGGTTCCCCTTTCGAGACACATTTACTATAAACACTGAAAGTTTTGGAGGTAGCCAATCACAGAGCATGGTTACCAGCTTTCCACCCTGCTGATTGGCTAGTAGCTCGGATGCTTTGTGTACTGTACTACATGCATGAAATCACGGTTCGTCTTCCCGCATCTCAGTTCCACACATGCGTATTACATACAAGTGTGATAACTATTTTCAGTGCTTTCTTTCCTCTATTTTTATATTAAACGTTTGTTAATGTAATGTAGGTAATGTATTAAGGTAACTTTTAAATTATATTAAATTAAAGTGTTTTGGGAGCATGACTGGGGTCATATTTAGGGTTTAAACTATAGAAATAAGCACATATTACCATTTTTAGTGATTCTACCATTCCTCCTCATTCGCGACGAGTTCTGGAACCTAACGCTGCAAATGTCCAAGGTCTGACTGCATTTTGTTTGGTTACTTTTGGTTACGGTTAGGGCTAGGTAGGGGTTAACAGTGTTGTGATTGGGATTAAGATTTTTCCTGTAGAAATTAATGGAAGGTCTTCAGTTAGATAGGCATGGTAACGTATGTGTGTGTGTGTGAGCAGAGCCTGGCCTGCCACTTGATTTTTTTAGTTGTATGTAAGCCCTCCCATCAGCGCCCAAAAAACAGCTGCAGTTTGTTATTATTCATAAAAATGCATGACAACTGGAGCAGGCCCTCTGTCTCAGCCCACACTGGCTGCATGGAACTGCAACATCAAGAGTTCCATTGGCAAATTGAGTGGTTGATAAGATAAGAAGGTCAAATAATGACAGGTTCTCATACTGATAAAATGAGAGGCCGAAGCTGGTAGGGAGCCTAAAACTTATGGCTGTCGCAGCTGCTGCTGTTACTATCAAGGCAGACAGACATGCATACAAACACACGGCGGACATGTGTAACTGTATCGCACCCTTTTATATGCCCGTCTTCACACTGCGCGACAATGCCAGTGACGCAATAACCAAACGGAGCGTGGTAGTCACCCGTGAGGCAGCTTACGCCTCTCTGCGTTCTCGGGGGGCCCAGGGAACATAGCGTCCTCCGGTGTCTCCCGCTTGCTATACCTCCGTGATTCCTGACTCTTCGGCTGAGTCTCAGGTTCTGTCCAGAGTGTGGAAGGGGGGCTTAAGTGATCCCTGCTCTTGCATACCACCCCCTCCCCCTGCTATATCTTACCCCCCCATGGCCCTGCCACTCTCTTTGTATCTCTCCATGAAGCCAGCGAGGGATCCTGTCAATTCTACTCAGTCACTGAACGGTCGAGTATTTTGAATTTGTGCCGTTTAACCTCATCTGTTGCTTAATGGGTCCTCTTACTCTCCGTGAATGTGACACTTATTATTTTATGACAGTTTTATATAGCATATATATTAGTTTCAGTCAGCTAGCAGCAACAGACATATCAGTAACAATCTGTCCTGAGGTGTGGACCTTAGTTTGCTTGGGTCGGCAGAGTGATTTCAGTTTTGGGGCTGCAAGTAAGTCCCTTAATCCCCATTTCCTACAGACACTGGCTGATCTTGCTTGTCAGTTGTATGTCGTGTTGGATAAAAACATCTGACTTACTGTACTTATATTTCATAGATTTCTTTTAATTGTTATTTTCATATAACTATTGCGTGTAAGTAGCTTAAAATAGTAAATCATGGTAGTACATAGTAAATCAGTAGTAAGTAGTAAATCATTCCACTCAGCCCCATGTCATTGTGTTAGCATAACACTTATGTGTAGATATTGCATTAAGGCTTCATTAACATTCTTCTCCTCTCTCTGCATAAAACAGTTGAGCCATCAGTCAATGGCCTCCCACTACTCAATCAGCTCACCTCACTGCCCCTTTCCTCTCACCCCATTCTCCTGACTATGCATGTTCCAAAAACAGACTGCCTTTCCAATTTACTGCGACCCCCTCAACAGTTGTTGCCGAATTCCACCAACTCATTCCTCTTTTCTGCGGCAAAACTCCGCCCCCGGCTACGTGTGGAGCTCCCCTGACCAATAGCAGCAGCCCTGAGGCTGTGCCTTCACCAAAGCGGTGCCTTGTGGACATATAAAATTCAAACTGAGTTACTGTCATCTTGTACTTTCTGTCAGTACAGCACTTCTGCTAGAAGGAGGGAGAGATTAGTCAGAGGGGAGAGTGAGCAAGAGAGAGCAAAAAGGGGCTTTCTTCCGTCCCAGTCCCACTTTTTTAAGGGGAGTGGAGGGCAGAAGTTGGAAAGAACGCAAATAGGACTTGGATAGATTTAGACTTTGCTCTTTTCTTTGACATCCCTTCACCTTTCTGTTTAGAAAGATGGAGAACGCTCACACAAAGAGCCCCTCTGAGACCCTGGCCTATTTTGGGGTCAGCGAAACCTCGGGCTTAACTCCTGACCAGTTCAAGAAGAACTTGGCTAAATATGGCTACAACGGTGAGAGAAGTGAAGGAAAAGGATGGGGAAAGAGATTCTGAATGGGATTTGAGCACAGTACTGGGAGATGGGTGTCAATTAAAGAGGGTGCACTAGGGAAGTCAGAGAGATTAATGTATCTGCAGGTAGCCAGAAACGAAGGAAATCTCTAGAATGATGTTTATTACTTAGGTAGTTTTCACAGCAATAGTAGAGAAAGCAACCATAAACTTGTAGTGTAGTGAGTGGCAAATTCTTTTCATTTCCTTTTATTCAGCTTTGGATACAGTTCAAGAGGATGTTGAGTGTATCTGGCAGTCCCAACACTGCCTGACATTGTATTGGCCTGTGGTTCACAGTGATGTGTGCAGTAGCAGTTCTTTGGTCACTCTTTCTGATACGTTCTGTGGATTTACAATGTCTGGCTACTGGCAGTTTGCAGGTAGAAGAGAATAAAGGTTGTGGAAGAGACCTTAGTGACTGGAGGAATAGGACAGAGTGTGATAGAGAGGGTGATGCTTGGGGGTAAGGTAGGGGGACTATGCTCTGAATCTGTGGAACAGGAAAACTCAGGGAACCTGAAGAGGTTCTTACTGTACCTAGAGGAAATAACTTTGTGAGCCATACCTTATGTTACATTTTTGTTTAACTGATGATCATTGGGTAACTTTATAATTGTTCAATGAATATGAATTTAACTCTGAAATGTATTTCAAAGTAGAATGTAACGATTAAGTACGTGTACTGCTGTAATTCGTATTGTGGACGAAATAGCACAGAGTGCAACTAAAACTCTCCAGATATTCCTGTTTGGGAAATATATTTGTAGTATGTACAGTAATATAACACTTGCTGTTTTGTATGTTTTGTCACAGAATTGTTTTTTATATTGTAAATAAGATCAGTACAAAAGTCTAGTGTTAAATATTGAGTAGCTGAAGTGACTGAGTCTACTAATGTATTTTATAATTCTTTCTCTTACATCCACTTAAATCCGTTCACAGAGCTGCCAGCTGAGGAAGGTAAGATAAATTTTTTTCTTCAACATCGAAACTTAGAAGATGCATAGATATTTCCTCTATTCTTCTTAGAAGATGCATAGATATTTCCTCTATTCTTCTTAGAAGATGCATAGATATTTCTCTATTCTTCTGATTTCATTATAACTGTTTTTTGCCCTTTCACCTTAATCCACAATGTGCAATAATTGCACTAATTACACATTGTATTTAATTATATAGGTAACAGGTCATTTCGCATTTGCAGTAGTCCTATTTAGTTTGGTTTTGTCTCTATGTCTCTATCAGTAAATAGATTTTATGTGATGTAATAAACTAAGATAATTTAATTTACTAGAAATCTGAAGTGAACTAAATCCCTATCGCACCACCTTTCCCTGTCACAGGGAAGAGTATCTGGGAGCTGGTTATTGAGCAGTTCGAGGATTTGCTGGTCAGAATTTTACTGCTGGCTGCCTGCATTTCATTTGTGAGTAAACCAATCTATTTATTTTTTTTGCTTACTGCTAAAATGATTATCACCAGAGCTGAAGCAAAGGCAAGTTTGAAACTTAATACACATAAAATTCAACTGTTAACAAAAATAATGTATATCTGGATGTTTCTATCCATTCCACAAATAACTCCTGAAATACTTTATTGAGCTTTGGAAACACATTATTGACAAACGCAATCAATCGAACAATAGCAATCGCAAGTTGGCCAGTTAGTGAGCTGATAACAGGTTTAAATCTCAGACCAGGGGTCACAGGTCTGAACGTTTTGATAACTAAACTAATCCCAACCAGCCCTGGCCCTCCACTACCTTTGATCTCTGTCCAAGTGTCTGCGATTTTGGCTCAACGTGAGTTTCCATGTGCTGTCTCAGTCCTGCTCAGGGAACATCACTGGAATGAGTGATGATCTTAATAGTGTGTCATCAGAGCTGACGTGACTTCTTAAGGGGTCCATCCAAGGCCTGCTGGAGTCACATTAGATCCAGGCTGCATGATGCCTCTGATGTGTTTATTGATTTGAGAGTAAACGACATTTTTGGCACAGGGTTTTCTTGGCAGAAATCTAATCTGGCTACAGACAGCAGTTGCTTCAAAGAGGAAGTGAGCTCTCCCCGAAATACCTGGCTGTGGAAATGTTAGATCAAGGAAGTCTGATGTTCACAGCAACCAAACCTTGTTGCATGGAGACATATTCAACGATATAAAATGCTCTTGTATGCTATGTATATCTGAAACAATGTTGTACAGTATTTTGAAAATGGAAATGAACATTAGCTTCCCTCGTTGTCATGCCATGAATTTTACTTCAGAGGGGAGGACTGAAGGTTGAAAATGGTGGACATTAATTCCTACCTTGACCCTTCTGTCCTGAGACAGCTGTCA
Organism: Isichthys henryi; assembly: GCA_026776945.1. Lineage (NCBI taxonomy): Eukaryota > Metazoa > Chordata > Actinopteri > Osteoglossiformes > Mormyridae > Isichthys > Isichthys henryi. Next base: position 31,286,888 of record JAODJX010000097.1, on the reverse strand, counting down.
TTATGGCCTTAGAAGGAGAGAATTGAGGAGAGAGAAAGAGAGAGGGCTAGAGCGGGAATGGGTTTATTTTAAGAAAGTCTCAAGCCAGGGAGAGAAACTGTATCCTTCAGGAAAGGTCAGGGATGGAGGGATTGAGGGACTGGCAGCAAAAAAGGTAAAGAACGTAACGAGAGCACTGGGCTTGGAGATATAGATAGGGTTAATCCTACATAGCAGAAGCACTTAAAACAGTTACAGTTACACAGGATGACGAGATGATATGGTTATGAAAGGCCAATATAAAGCCTTCAGATTAAAGACATTTTTAGGTTATCATTGAATATTGTTTTTAATTAATCAAAAAATTCAAAAACTGATGGATCTTTGTATCAGACAGAGGAAAAAAGAGCAGAGAACCAGGGAGCTTGGAAAATGTACAATTTGTTTTTTAGTCATAATTCCCAGAGTGTCCTTTACAAAATCTTGCAAATATAATCATAAACTGGCAGACACGGTTCTACACACACATATATTGAGGATATATGCTGGGATTAAGACTTGCCAGGTTTAATAACTAGAATGTCCTCCTGGTCATCTTCGTATCAATAGCACCTGAAGAGTTTGTGCCTCATACCTTTCTGTCTTTCCCTTGGTCAGGTGCTGGCCTGGTTTGAGGAAGGTGAAGAGACCGTCACTGCGTTTGTGGAGCCCTTTGTCATCCTGCTCATCCTCATCGCCAATGCCGTGGTTGGAGTTTGGCAGGTCAGTGGCATGAGACAGTGCTGGTTAAAGAGCAAATGTTAAGGGGCACATAGTACTTTCTGACAGGAGTAATTGCAGTGTGCTGGGCATGACACAGTGATTTAGATTTAGAAGGCGAACATGGTTAACACACAGCAGATGAGGAGTCACTGTAAATCTAGAGTAGATTGCAGCATGAACTCAGAGCTTAAGCACAGCACGATAATTAGAAAGGACAAGTGATGCAAACCAGTTAACAAAGCATTCAGAAGCTCATTGTTCGCAAGTAAAAACACAGAAATAGGAAAAGAATTTTTGTCTGTTATTTTTACAGGAGCGTAATGCAGAAAGTGCCATTGAAGCTCTGAAAGAGTATGAACCGGAAATGGGGAAGGTGTACCGCGCGGACAGGAAGAGCGTCCAGAGGATCAAGGCCAGAGAAATCGTGCCCGGGGACATCGTGGAAGTGTCTGGTGAGGCACCTTATCTGCCACTGTAATTTACCATCATTTACCTCCTATCCATCTCATGCCCCTGAATATGACCGTGAAGTCATTAAAATGACACTGTAAAGCAGCTCTGATTGGTTCATTGGTGTTGACCGGGAGATAATACAGGGTAACATCAATGGTACAGAGCACTGAAAAAAAGAGTCTGTCTGAGCTTGTAGGGATGTGAAAGCGGGGAAAGATTTAGATTGCTGAGTAAACTTGCTGAGAAAAGAAAAGGGAAGCTCTCTCTTTTCCATTCTAACTCCCTTTCTCATTTGGACACCTGCTATCCATCAAATTTGTTAATTTTCCACTGTCTCTCGCTGCCCCTAGGTACTGCTTAGCTTTATCGCTCACTTTCAGCACCACTCCGTCGGAATCAAGCTGTATAAATACCTTTTCGTCATGCTTTCATAGAGTTTGCTTTACATTATAATAATTTGAGCATTTTAATAGTACCACAAAGTAATCTTCAATTAAGCATCTTGAAAATCGTTGAAAATGAAGAATTTGTGCACATTTTGAAGCAGAGTTAAGATGCTGAGCTTTTACGTAATTGCAATAGTATCCTATCTAAAGGAAATGGACTAACGACTCTGTCCATGGTTCTCCTAGTTGGAGACAAAGTGCCTGCTGACATCAGGATTATTGCTATCCGTTCTACCACCCTCCGTGTCGATCAGTCCATTCTCACCGGTCAGTCAACCACTTTACTCTTTCTCTATATTGCTTCTCTAATATTGTCACTGCTTAAAAATAATTTGAATACTATAATTTCCACATTGCAGCTAAACTTTACTTAGCTGTGTAGTCTTTGACTAAATAAAACAAAATGCCTTTACATCTGCCACACTTTCTGTGTGTCAGTGTGGTATAATGCAATCACGTTCCCTATGGCTCTCCATTAGGTGAGTCTGTCAGTGTGATCAAGCACACTGACGTCGTTCCTGACCTTAGAGCTGTGAACCAGGACAAGAAGAACATGCTGTTCTCCGTGAGCATCTCCCTACTTTTCTTTATTGCCCTTACATTTGTACCGATGGTCTCCTTAAGACGGTACCTCTTCACAGTGTCATATTTCCGTCCCACCACCTCTTCATCTTTCATTTGTACAGATCTGATCCTGGCCTCTGATGTCTTTTTGACTTTCAGGGTACCAACATTGCAGCAGGAAAGGCCATCGGAGTGGCTGTGGCCACAGGTGTCTCCACTGAGATCGGCAAAATCCGTGACCAGATGGCAGCCACCGAGCAAGAGAAGACGCCACTGCAACAGAAGCTGGATGAATTTGGCGAGCAGCTTTCCAAAGTCATTTCCCTCATCTGCGTCGCTGTGTGGTTGATCAATATTGGCCACTTCAATGACCCCGTCCACGGCGGCTCATGGATCCGTGGTGCCGTCTACTACTTTAAGATCGCTGTGGCTTTGGCCGTTGCTGCCATCCCTGAAGGTATCGTGCTATCTGCGAGCTGGAGGGTGCATTTCCATACCCATACCTCCTCGATGCCGGAACACATTCCAGTTGCCTTAGACATATAAACATAGGTTCTAATCCATATAGTTTAGTTTAATCTAATCTAATCTAATCTAACCTAATGTAATGTAATCTATCTATCTATCTATCTATCTATCTATCTATCTATCTATCTATCTATCTATCTATCTATCTATCTAGCTAGCTAGCTAATTTTTCTACCTTTCTAATCACCAAAGGATGTTTTTTATGTCCATCATCAATGCTGCAAAAGTACTCCTCTCATTCTCACAGATTACTCTTCCTTGTTGGCCATCCATATGCATGTGCACGCATGTCTTTCTGAATGCAATGTTGGGTTGCTGTTCGCTGCAGGTCTGCCAGCTGTCATCACCACTTGCCTGGCTCTGGGCACACGCCGCATGGCCAAGAAGAATGCCATCGTCAGGAGCCTGCCATCTGTGGAGACTCTGGGCTGCACTTCCGTCATCTGTTCCGATAAGACCGGCACCCTCACCACCAATCAGATGTGTGTGACCAAGGTGAGCCAGGATTGGCACGAGTATTCAGTGGGCTCATTTTACTGCCAGATTCCATTAAACTGTGGCACATGAGTCACAGTGAAGCTGAGCAAATGGTCACCATCTGTCTCATTGCAGATGTTCATCATTGATAAAGTGGAAGGTGACAATGTTGTCCTAGAAGATTTCAATATCTCTGGGTCCAAGTATACCCCTGAAGGAGAAGTGTGAGTACTCTATGCATTGGTCTCTCATGTATATACGCAATGTTTGTACTGTAGGCCCTCTAATTACGACCAAATATGTAGGGGCAATATAGGGACGTCATGATCAGAACGTCAAAACTCACGAAGGTATTGAGAACCTATGACTATTTGTGGTATAATGGACTGATACCCTTATTAACAAAATTCAAATAGCAGTGGTATGTTCTCCTTCCAGCACCAAGGGCAGTGCCCCCGTGAAATGTGGCCAGTACGACGGCCTCGTGGAGCTGGCCACCATCTGTGCCCTGTGCAATGACTCCTCCCTGGACTACAATGAAGTGAGTATGCCTGCCTGCACAGTAGTATTAGCAAGATTAGTGATTAAGTACCAAATCAAAGCTTAATAACATTCAATTGATATCAAAATATTCTTGTTAACACAGAATAGCTTCGTTATTAATGTTACTCACAGGGCTGGAAATTAAGCACGCCCACTCACCTGAGGCAAATCTTTTAGAAGAAGGGAAGGTACAAACACAAAATATTGAACACTAGCCTGCTGGCTAGTACAAAAGAAATGCATTTTATACTGAAGTAGCCCAGTTGGCTAGCAGCAAAAATTCTTATTAAGTTCCTAGGTTACATGGGTACTGTCAGTTCCAGCCAGCTCTTTTTCCTTTAGTGGGTTTTGTGGAAAGACACTGTATTAGCGAAATACCAGCATGGGCAGTTATTTCTACACAAGGAGCCTGTACTCTGTCAGGACATATTGGTCTTTTCTAATCTTTTTGAGCATTCCAGACATGCTACCAGATCCTGCAGTAATCTTTCTTTTCTGAGGGTGACAGCAAGAACAATTATCAGGTGTTTGACAGTTTAGTCTTGTGGAGCCTGTCTAATGGACTGCAGGGCAGTGTACAGGCAGCGGACACAGACTCTTAAATACAGTATAAGTCCTTACTTTTCCTAATGCCGTCTTTTCCTCTCCTTTTCACTCTTTCCCTTGCTGCACCTTCCCTTCTGCTTTGAAATTCCTTCTCCTTTTCCCACACAGTCATTCTATCCTGAGTTTTATTAATTTATTTTTGCTCATTAAAATGTGAGCATGCCCTGAGCCCTTAAGAGTACTCGTGTAAATGCACAGGAGTGTGCACACTCACCCATGTATATTTTAGCCATTATGGAGATATTTATGAAATAAAATCATTCCCACAGATCACATGTCACAGATTCTAGTACTGTATTGTTCACAGAACACAATAAAAATGTGCAAGATACGAATAACACTGAATAAAAATATTACTTTATAATCAATAATCATTAGTATTATTTCAGATTAAACATGAAAACATAAAAGCCTAGGATTTTAACCTTTTTGTCCGTACTGTAAGAACACTTAGACTCTTCACACATGCCTTTCGGTATTGGTTGCAGGATCGACACACTTTTCTGACCTCTTGGCTTCCTTATCTTGTTCTACTTGTTGCTGCTCCTTCAGCTGCTAAGTTCCCTCTAAATTCCCTCTGAACTTCTCCCCCCCCCCCCCCCCCCAGTCTAAGGGTATTTACGAGAAGGTGGGTGAGGCTACAGAGACTGCCCTCTGCTGTCTGGTTGAGAAGATGAACGTGTTCAACACTGAGGTGCGTGGGCTGTCCAAGGTGGAGAGAGCCAACGCCTGCTGTACTGTAAGTAACACAATAAGCACCTTCTATCATCCGACTGGTGCAAGCATTTTGCTAAGTAATGAAAAAGTATGTGCCTGTGTCATAGCATAAGTTCTAAGCTTCTTACATTGATTCTGCACCAAAGGTGATTAAGCAACTGATGAAGAAGGACTTCACCCTGGAGTTCTCACGTGACAGGAAGTCCATGTCTGTTTATTGCTCACCAGCCAAATCATCTCGTGTCGCTGTTGGCAACAAGATGTTTGTGAAGGTATGTATTCTTCAACTCAGTGTGGATGTCTCTATAACACATTCATGGGATGAATCTATGGGTAGTGCGAGTGTCTCACTCTTTTTCCTGTCTGGGTTTTCAGGCACTGCTATCCTCCCTTTATCCAAATACACCCTGTTCAGATTAAATTGTGACATTAAATTGCTTTGTTATGTGTGAACGTGTTGGATTGATGTGTGTTTTTAGTGTAGGCTCTCAACAATGTTGCCAGAAATAGTTTTGTTTTTAATATGTTTATAGGGTAAATATTGCACAAAATGACTAGATAATACATAGTGTGAATCCAAATGTAAATCTGAAGTTGACAGCACCTCTTAAAACTATTATAACTTACAGAATTCAGTATGAGCAGATTTGCCCATGCTGAGTACTTTGCTGCCTTTGCCCACAGGGAGCCCCAGAGGGTGTCATTGATAGGTGCACCTATGTCCGTGTTGGCACCACCCGGGTACCCCTGACACCCCCTGTCAAGGATAAAATCATGACTGTAATCAAGGAATGGGGTACTGGTAGGGACACACTGCGCTGCCTGGCCCTCGCCACCCGTGACACCCCTCTGAAGATGGAGGAGATGAACCTGGAGGACTCAACCAAGTTTGCAGAATATGAGGTATGGGAATGGAAGGAGGTCCGGATGGAGAAACAAATGACGAAATACAGAAATTGGGCACCTTCTATTTTGCAACTGTAAGATAAGGTCCTAAAAGTCCATCCATCCATCCATTTTCCAAACCGCTTATCCTACTGGGTCGCGGGGGGTCCAGAGCCTATCCTGGAAGCAATG
>JAODJX010000097.1:31258821-31272068 GCA_026776945.1 Isichthys henryi | reverse complement strand
TGTTTTTGGACTGTGGGGGGAAACCGGAGTACCCGGAGGAAACCCCACGGCAACATGGGGAGAACATGCAAACTCCATACACATGTAACCCAGAAACTTGAACCTGGAACCCAGAGGTGTGAGGCAACAGTGCTAACCACTGCACCACCATGATATAGTTATAGATATTCACACACACACAGAGTTTTTTTTTTATTGTATTGCTAAAATCATATAAAACTGTTCCCTTCATATCACTTACTTTCTGCCCCATTGACTTCAGTTAGACCTTGACAATCTTCTCAACAGGTGACTATGGAAGATGGATAAGCAGTCTGTGATTGCAGTATTTTCCCGATACACCATACACCCTGCCTCTGGTGATACTATAGACTACATGTTGACTAATTTGTCTGTTAGCATTTACACAAATGGTTCAGCCACCCTATTGGTTTCCTGCAGGTTTAATAACATGGTTAATACTCCACACACATGTGACCCAGGCAGAGACTCGAACCCGGGTCCCAGAGGTGTGAGGCAACAGTGCTAACCACTGCGCCACCATGCCGCCCCTACATATATACAATTTTTTAGAAACATTTTTACATTTTCACGTTCACAGGGACATTGAATCCATTCATTAATTTATCCATTAATCTATTAGAAAGCCTGTTGAATGACATTTAGAATTATAATCTTCACTGGCTTTCAGGCACATTTGAAACAGACTCAGACTGGCAAGTTTCCTGTAATGTGCCTTGTCTGAAATATGTCTGAGATATAAGATCTTAGGTTTGCTTCTATATCAAAATTAGTTGGGTGCCTTAATGGTTAAGTGTTATTTACAAAAATAAGTCAAACTAACTAAAACACAAGAAATAAAAATGAACTGAAGTGATCTGAGGTGACCAAGCAATGGAAGATGGCTTACACTACTAAGGATTACCTAGCTTCCTTGCTTTCTAACTAGTTATCTAGCTAGCTAACCGATATTGTTAATTAGTAAGCTACACACAGATACACACAGAAATTTTTAAGACGGAAAAATATCTGAGAACTCAGCCTTTTCTTGAATGGTGTGGTAGAAAAATGATAAATTACCCCTCTAGTAACTTAAGCCACTTCGAATAAAACTCCGGATTTCTCAATTGGTGAGCAAAGTTCTCCTTTATTCAAGCAATCCAGCAATGCGCTTCAGTCACACTCTGGCACCAGGTACCCCAAGCACAAAGAGCAACCAGTTGATAAATCATAACTCTCATAATTCCAGATAAGAACTTCTAAGTCCTGACTGGTCACAAAACACCAACAAACCAAGCTCATACGTATAATAAACACAGTTCTCCTGCTATGTTGGCTCACCTTGGTAGCAGGGTACATCCACTCATTTTGCATAATTTTCCAAAACATGTCTCAACTGCTAGACTCCTACCTGAGATATGGGTATAAATATTGATTATATGGACATTAATGTGACAAATACGCTAGCACAAATGTAGCAATATAACATATTGCGTATAGCCTACTGAGTCTACTTTATAACTACAGCTCTTGGCACACCAGTTGGGGCAGCTTCGAATCCCTTCCTGCTGCAGTTTCTCTTCCTCCCTTCTCCGTTGTCTCTCTCCAAGGTCTGATATTTCTTCAGGGTCTGCAGAACTAAACGCATGCAGCTATCATGAGGAGAGGACACACAGTATTCAAAACAAACAAATTCCTTCTTACCTAAGGTCTAAGACATAACAGACCCAATATGCCTCCCCTCCCAGGGCTACCAAGGTCAAATTTTCTTTACACAATGACATGCACAATATTAGAAATAAACGGAGACAGCCAGCTTGAATTTACATGCTTTTATTTAACTTTGACGACTGTTACAAAAGTGAAGTGCGTTTTTCAGGTATCAGGAGTAAGAATTTGGTTTCATATAGCCAGAAAAGTTCTCAAAAATTACATGGAAATTGGTGAGCAAAACATTCACAGAGGACAAGAGGAGTGGAGCGGCAGCAGACTTCAGTGCTGAAAGTTCCATCGTTATGGCAGCTCTTCCTTTCTTCACTTGACAGAGTCTATATCATAATCCCCGATACTCTGACGGAGGTAGTCCTCATAGAGCGTTTTCTGTCACAAATGGCAAAACCACATGGTCAATAACAGACCTTAGCACATCCAAACAGCACATTCTCTGCTGGCTTCTCACAAAATACACCAAACGCATGAATGAAGCAGGGAGTACAAAATAATCTAAAAACAAGTATTATATATGGGTTGGAGACTATGTGCAACTTTTTGGGTCACGTGTAAAAATGCTGGCTAGATTTGTTGCCTTTCATTTTAGCAACCAGGAAACTGAAGTGCCACATATACTGGGAGTTTCAGTGAAGTCAATTCAACTTGCAGTTTCCTGAGAAACAGCGGCTAAGTTGCTGTTGGCAGGGAGGGAAGTTTCGCTGTAGCATCAGATAGGGGCAAGTGAACAAAAGCGCACACTCCTTAATCCACAACAATCATGCCCTGCTTTGAGTCTCATGGAAACGCAGGTCAGGAACTGCCAGAGTTACACAACAGAAGAAAAATATAAGTAAAATGACCCAGGCAGTGGTCTAGTGAGAAAACGTGAGCATTATCAACAGGGAAAAAAAAAAAATAATCAAATAATAGATTGACTTATGGAAGAAAGGTGTCACATCCCTCACATTTGTGGGCTAAGCCTGGTTGAAGCTGCTCTGGCCGCTGACAGTGACTCAACACCCCATTAAAACACTTTCTTGCGGTTTAGTTTAAGCTGGTTTATGGAGACTGGAAGCAAAGGCAGACACTGAACCGTCCTGGCATGGCAGGCTACCTTCTTATTTTTCACAGCTTCATCAATGTACTCCAGTTTCTCCTGTAGGTGCCTTTTATGTCTTCCAGTAAGAGTCGGCTGAGTGCTGGAGAGGCAAAGCATGCAAAACCATTGAGATACCAAAACACCCAGAGTGAAAAACAGAGTAATGTACTTGTGACTGAGGGGGAAGATGGACATGAGTGGGAACTGACGTAGCCAACAAGCTAAACAAACTGTTACGGTCGTCCCTGTACTTTTACCACTGCTATGTCATTGTAGACTATGGGTATACATGCAGAAATGTACAGACACACACAGATCCAGGACTGTTACCCTTAAAGGAACGTTATACAGGGAAATATAGTTTCCCTGCTAGGCGGGGAACGAGCTGGTTCTCACCGGAAGGCGAAACGTGCCAGGAGAAGAAGAATGAAGGAAAGCAGGATGAGGCCGCTGCAGAAGTAGAATTGCTGCTGGACCGAGAAGTTATCAAATGCCCACAGCACAGGCAGCTGTGTGAAGGTCAATGCCATTAGGTCATTAGGCATTGAAGCAAATTTCTTTAATGGCCATTTAAATAAGTTCACAGACATCCTATATCCAGTTATTTAAATAAAAACACTAAGCAATGAAATAAGAGAAAACACTGAGAAAAAATATTTGGGCCCAACCATTGTCTTTGAAAGGTGCAAAGAAAGGGAGAACTTGGGTTATGCTTGTGTGGTTCCTACTGTCAAGTATAAAGGAGGCAGCATCAGGGTCTGGACTTGTTTTGCTGATCAGGACAATCTCATCCAGCAGCGCCATCACAGCACGCTTCAAAGGGCGTGTCATTACCATTAAAATTATGACTATGGAATTTGTCAGCGATATAACCCACAATGCACCTCAGAACTGAGGAAGTAATATTTGACACAGAAAGAACGTGAAGGGCAGGTCAAGCAAGTGACCTGGCCTGGACAGAACAGCTGAAACAAAGCAAGTCAGAAGCACCATACATCTACTGGAATGTATAACAGAAAACGGTAAATGTAGTCAAACTTTTGACAGGTGTGACAAGCTTAGCTTAACTCACTGTAACTCAATGGCACACTTCTGTAATACATTGGGGATTGTCTTTTATGCCCTACGCAAAGACTGTCTCCAATACAGTCAGAAATGCCAGACTCAATACATCAGTGGTTCTCAAACTCAATGCCCTGCTTGTTCTCCTGCCATTCCTGCCCCACACACAAGTCCCAGCTGTCGTTCAGCTCCTGATTGACTGAACACACCTGATCCAGGTAATCAGCAGTGTGTAGGGCAGGGATAGCTGGAGAACAAGCAGGGCAGTGGGTCCCAAGGACCGAGTTTGCGAACCACGGCAATACATGAAGTTTTAGGGAAATCACAGCTAGGAATAATTTTAATTCATTGCTCCTGAGAAATTACTGATGTCCCATTTTGTTTAGAAACAACACCCCACTGGTATTTGGTCTGTCTGTGATACTTAGTCTCCCCCATTTGGGTGCAATAAAACCATGAAAACTGATACTACATGATACTATAATTTCAGTTGGTATTCCCAAAACTAACCTAAAGAATTTTCCAGCAGAAAAATGGACCAAAGCGAAGATTTATTTTTAAAATTAACCACATAAACCCTGCTACTAGGGCACGAAAATGCACTTTCTAATCTTACAGCCATAACAGCAAACACCAGTTTAGTTTAACTGCAATGGATCTTAAATGTTCAGGAAAGAAAAGCTCAGCCACCATATATGCAAGCGTTAGAGCAGGGGCAGCCAATCTTACCCAGAAAGAGCTGTATGAGAGTTTTCGCTGCAGTTCCCTAATTAGATTACTAATTAAAGGACTGACTGGATGAAGAGTCCTCACACCTGGGTTTGAACAGCTGACTTAAAGGTTATCCCAAAAACCTACATATGCAATGGCCCTTTGTGGATAAGACTGCCCACCCCTACATTAGAGGGACCCCTGGACCTACCAGGTACATGCTGAGAGCTTCTGTTCCCTCCTTGCCCAAAGTAAGTTCTACAGTCTCCCTGGACAGACTGCCCAGCAGCAGTAACATCAGCAACGATAGCGGCACGGAGAATCCCATCAGGCCGAGCAGGCAGCCCTTACACTGTGCACGCCACTTCTCTCGGCTACGCTCCCTTGAGAAAAATGAAGGACGGTCATGATGTTTCATTGAGTATTTCAATTCAGATCTATTCACTCACATTTTGTTTGTAATTTACTACTATTCAATACCATTAATATTTTCATTACTGTCCTACATGTCTCCACCGGAATGCCATTTACATAGCCGTTTTACAAAGTACAATGCCACTTTAAATCTTAAAATTATGTGAGTACACATTGCTCATTTGTAGTACATACTGTTTATTTTGTACATACTGCTTATTTGTTATTCATGTATCTTTCCTTTCCATTCCACTCTATGCCACTTATCCGGGGTCGGGTCACGGGGGCAGGAGTCCAAGCAGGGATGCTCAGATCGCACTTTTGCCAGTCACCTCCTCAAGCTCCTCCGGGGGAATACCAAGGTCGACAGATATTATCTCTCCAGCGTGTCCTAGGTCTGCCCCAGGACCTCCTCCTAGTTGGGCACGCCTGAAACGCCTCCCCAGGGAGCCGTCCAGGAGGTATTCTAGATAGATACCGAACCACCTCAACTGGAACCTGTTGATGTGGAGGAGCAGCAGCTCTACTTTGAGTCCTTCCTGAATGTCTGAGCTCCTCACCCTGTCTCTAATGCAGAGCCCTGGCACCCTGTGGAGGAAACTCATTTCTGACGCTTGTATTCACAATTTCTTTCATTCGGTCACTACCCTGAGCTCACGATCATTGGTGAGGGTAGGAACGTAGATCGACTGGTAAATGGAAAACTTTGCTTTCCAGCTCAGCTCTCTCTTTGCCACGACAGAATGGTACAGTGTACCCGCGTTACTGCCCACACTGCACTGATCTGCCTGTTTATCTCCTGTTCCCTTCTTCCCTCACTCTTGAAGAAGACCCCAAGATGCCTAAACTCCACCACTTCAGGCAGTAATCTCTCTCACAGCAGGAGAGGGCAATCCACCCTTTTCCGGTCGAGATCCATGACCTCAGACTTGGAGGCGCTGAGCCGCATCCCAGCTGCCTCACACTCAGCTGCAAACCACCCCAGTGCATGCAGCAGGTCACACTAACAGGACCGCATCATCCACAAAACGCAAAGATGCGATCCTGAGGCCCCCGAACTGGACCCCCTCTGCCCCTTGGCTACGCCTAGAAATTTTGTCCATAAATATTCTGAACAGAATCGGTGACAAAGGGCAGCCTACTGAGAAACGTGTCCGACTTACTGCTGGCAATGCGAACTAAGCTCTTGCTCTGTTTCTACAGCAACCTGATGGCCCGCAACAACAGATCCCAAACCCCAAAGTCCTGGAGCACCCCCTACAGGACCCTCTGAGTGACACGGTCACATGCCTTTTCCCAGTCCACAAGACACATGGAGACTGTTGGGGCATACTCCCATGAAGCCTCCAGTAGTGCTGTGAGGGTGAAGGACTGCTCCAGTGTTCCAAGGTCAGGACAGAATCCTCTTGGATCCAAGGTTCAACCAATGGACAGACCCTCTTCTTCAGTAGCCATCATAGACCTTACCAGGGCGGCTGAGAAGTGTGATCACCCTGTAGTTGGGATACATCCTCTGGTCCCCTTTCTTAAAAATTGGGACCACCACCCCAGTCTGCCAATCCAAAGACATTGTCCCCAACGCCTACACAGTGTTGAAGAGGTTTGTCAGCCAAGACAGCACAACAACATCAGAGCTCAGGCTGAATCTCATCTACATCCACAGCCTCACCACCAGAGAGTTTCTGGTATGTGCAAGTCCCCCTTTTTCCAGTTCTGCTTCCTCCAAGGATGTCGTATCAGTGGGATTCAGGAGATCCTCAAAGTATTCCTTCCCCCGCCTGACTACATCCCCTGTTGTGGTAAACTGTTCTCCATCCCTACTGTTAACAGTATGGTTAAAGTCCTGCTACCCCCACCCCCCGAGTCACCTGACGGTTTGCCAGAACTTTTGAGGCCTTCCGAAAGTCCTTTTCCATAGACTCACCAAATTCCTCCCACACCCGAGCTTTTGCTTCAGCAACCACCAAACACACTTTCTGCTACGCATGCTGGTACCCGTCAGCTGCTTCAGGAGTCCCATAAGCTAATCAAGCTCGGAAGGACTCCTTCAGCCTGACAGCTCCATTTACCTCTGGTGTCCACCACCGGGTTTTGAGGATTACTTCTTTGACAGGCACCGACAACTTCACAGGCACAGCTCAGCAATGCCACCTCAGCAATGGAGTCCAGGAACATGGCCCATTCAGGCTCCATGTCCCCTGACTCCCTTGGGAGCGAGAAGTAGTTCTGCTGGAGATGTGAGTTAAAGATCTCCTGGACAGGGGCCACTGCCAGATGCTCCCAGCACACCCACACTATACGTTTGGGTCTACCAAGTCTATCCGGCACCTTCCCCCACCATCGAACCCAACTCACCACCAGGTAGCGATCACTTGACAGTTCAGCTCCTCTTTTCATCTGAGTGTCCCAAACATTCGGACGCAGATCCGATGATACAATTACAAAATCGATCATCGAACTGCGGCCTAGGGCACTCTGGTGCCAAGTGCACTTACGAACACACTTCATGTATCTATTAGTTTTAGTTCTTTTTGATGTTTTTATTTAAACCGAAGTGGTCTCAACAGTGATTCGGGGTTATATTTCACTGCATGTTGTACATGCATAACTATGCATGTGACAAAACTTCCTGGGCTTGATGAACTTGATAGACGTGATGCAGCTAGCTAGTCATTGGGCTACAGAATGCCTGATAGGGAGGCCCTTCAGTGTCTTTTTAGACAGTGAAATTCTGAATGGTAAGTACATGGTTTAACTAAACTTAAAGTCTGGCATCTCTCCAATCCAACAACTTATCCAGGACATGATCACAGAGAGCCTGTTCCAAAAAGAAGGGAGCACGAGGCAGGGAAAGCCTTGGATACATGCACAAACACACACCAGGTAATTTAGAAATGCCTGGGTTATGTGGGAAGAAACCTGAGTACCTGGAATACACTCAAATGCACAGAAGAGAGATGGAATTCGAACCCTCACCCCTGAAGGTGTGCACTGGCAGCACTCCCTACATAGGATGCCTCAAGTTATATTCATTTCTTTTTCTCTAAAGTGGTCAAAACCCACGTACAAGCTGTTTCCGATGTCGGGCTCATCGATACCTGTCAGTGCTTAGCGCGTTACGGATGGCGTCTGTGATGAGCTCGCAGTCCTTCTCCAGTGAATTGAGAGTGTTCTGTACAGTCTGGTTAATAGTCTTCTCAATGGTCCGGCACACGTCTTCAATTTGATTGACACAGCGACTGGGCTGGGCAAAGAAACAGGAAAGAACACAAAAGGTGTTTAAATGTATACTTCAGTTTTGGAAAAAACGGAAACAAATGTTTAATGAATATCACACAACACTCAATACACATCTTAGCACATCCTCCACTATATCTCGTGTTTGGCCAGATCCAAAGAATTCTAGCATTGATGGCACTGAGTTTCAAATTTAACCAAAAACCAGAGTAAAATGCAAGCGCTTGAACATGCATACATTTGTAAGCAAGGCAAAGGTTTTCTCATATTATTACTTTATTGGGATTTGGAATATAAATGGTAGGCATGTCAAATCCACACTTGTTGAGTCCTGGTCTCTTGCACAGCTCTTGAACAATCTGCATCATCACTCTCTGCAAAACAGAACATCGCTCACTGAATGAACTGTTCACTCCTGCAGCACAATGCAAACAGTTGCAAAAAATTACAAAGGCTCTCTCATGAGCTGGTGGAGTATTTAGTTCACAACGGAATGCTACACATTATACATTTCAGTATTACAGGGAAGTGGAAAGACCTGAGGGTTCGAGGACAGCCCCATGAGAAGCCAGACCTGCCAGCTGCCCCAGATACCTGTCTGTCTGACTCACTGCCCGCTTCATCTGCTTTGCTCAGGTAGAAACGCAGTTTGTCACCATGGCTCTCATTCAGCTTCTCCACAATATTCAGGGTGCGTTTGCACAACGCCTGGCCCATCGGGTCAAAGAAGACCAGAATAAGGTCACACAGATTACCTGAGGTAAGAGGAAAGGGAAAGACACTGATACACTAGAAGCATGACATAAGCCGATTGTCAATGTAAATATCCATCCATTTTTCAAACCGCTTATCCTACTGGGTCGCGGGGGGTACGGAGCCTATCCCGGAAGCAATGGGCACGAGGCAAAGAACAACCCTGGATGGGCGGCCAGCCCATCGCAGGTCAATGTAAATATATATGTACGTATACATACAGGTAGGAACCAACCCTGAACGGAGTGCCACACCATCACAGGGTGCACAGTCATTCACTCGCACATTTAGACACTCCTGTTCACTTGAGTAGAATGTTTCTTGGGGGGGGGGGGGACACGGGATCTGGCATTAATGCATACTCACACAGTGAACATTAACTCCCTACACACACACAAAGCGGTGATGTGCAGCCATAGTGCTGCCCTGAATACTAGTCTGGCACAATGTGCGAGATTAATATCGACATTGCGTGTTACTCACATGCAACTGTCACAACAGAAGAACTGCAATAGTCAGCTAAGTAAAGACAATAAGTTTTGCTAAAACATTTTTTAGGTCTGTTATTCATTTTAGAATTCCATGTAGAGCCAGATTACTTGGATTATGTAGCATTTTTTAGGGTTTGAGAAATAACAAGCGAGTGAAAGTGAACAAGAACATTCCAGAGACAAAACTGAGCAAGTTTGTCAGCACTGCTTAGTGCCAGTTAGCACAAACACCACAAGCTTATTTAACATACTTTGCTTAGATATGTTCTGTTAAAATATGTTTTCAACACATTGGATGAATTTTCCAACCTAATATTTTATAAATATTGCAATATATATCCCAAAAAAGTCACAAAATCTCATATTCCTACTCAACACAAACAATACAAAATAAAATTATCACATCGTAAAATTAAATTATACACAAATCAGATGAGAATTTGATATTATGTAGACACACATGCACACAAAATGGTTATTAATTCATATAATATGGTAATTATATACTATTATGCAAGATGAGGCAGCTAAGTGATGGAGCTAGCCCTCATTTTACCGGTGATTATCAAGAGATACCGGAGTCATAAAATTATTTGGCTCAAATTACTTAAGTCAAAGTTACAACTAGGCTACTCCACGGCAAAGACAGGCTATGCTACTCCAAGAGGCGAAAGGCTTCACAGCTTATAATTATTTATGGCTAACCTCAGATTATTAGGCAAGGCCATAGATATTCTCTTAAAATATTGTTGCACTACAGCCGTGCTGTGTGATATACAAGTTCTGCAACTGCATTTTCATTCACTTTTAGTGTGATGTGCTCCCACACAACTGAGGCTTTCCCACACGCACACACATAAAATCGAGATTAAAATCAAGTAATTGTGACAGCTCTACTAGCGTGTCTACATAGTGTACTAGAGAGTCTGCATTAAAAAGGCATCCGACCTGTAGTATATGAAAATGATGGATGCATTAAATTTCCTCACCCAGCCAAAGAAGAGCCTGATCCACATCAAACGGGTACTTCATGTCCCCATCCACCAGGCCAGGCGAGTCCACAAAGGTAAGGAGACTGCAGCGCTTCTGTCGCGAAGTGCAGATCTCCGTGCTGAGGTACTCTGACACTCCTGATCCAGCATGAACCAATGAACACCCAGCATGCCAGCGGACATTTATACAACAAGAGGGCTTTTTTCCTGACCTGCAAACTCTTGTAGAGGTTTGAAGTGAGGGTAGAGATGTAGAGTTGCATTCCCCTAAAGATAAATAAATCTGAGAGAATTAGACTTTGTAAAAGCCCCCAAAATGGCAGTACCCAACACACCTATGTACTACATGCCATTTCCAGAGTGGGAGAGAAGTTGGAAGATAATAAGGCATCAATTGCACAACATGGACTGCCACAGTTCATCAGTATGTCAGTAAAGTGATAAGAATGCATTAGCAACAAACCATACAGAACTATCAGTATATCTGCACCACAGGTATTGAGATTAGCAATGGATTGGCAATGGATGTCCATGTCATGCATATATATATATATATATAACTTCATGTTATAAAATAAAGACAAGAAAGCTGGAGAAACATTTCATCCCCCAAATATACCCATATACGTGAACAACAGACTGCAACTTGGTATATTTAAATTGCATTTTTGCTTCATAATTTGCTATTCATTTTAGAATTCCATGTAGAGCCAGATCATTTGGATTATGTAGCAATGAACAGCCCGGGCGTCACTGGACAGATGTAAACAAAAGCGGAAGGGTTTTTTCCCCCAAGGTAAAGAGATGCTAGTTGCACACTACACAGCTAAGGTGCCAGAGTCTTATATATAGCTTCTTCTCACGGTAAGAGATTCTCTCTTGCGACCACTGGTAACGAAACTGAAGCCTTGTGTTTCAATGGCCACTCCAGTCCGCAGGATGTGCTCTTCCACATACCTGAAAGAGACAACAAACAACTGAAAACAGCAAATTGTTTACGGTGGCGTCAAAAACATACCGACTTTATTCACCAATTGACATGTGTGTATGTTATACGATACTTAATTAGGTCCTTCATTTGCATTAGGGAAACATTCCCCATCAGGCACCAGATCGCAAATGCAGGATTTTAATTATCAGACTAAAATTCTAATTCTAATATTCTCAGTTGATTACTTTGGCTGGGGAATCCCTGACAACCTGCAAACACGTGAGAAACATTCGTAAAGCAATAGACGCATTAGCTACCAGTTAATGAAAGAACTCTTGCCGGCAGAGTGGTTCCCCATTAGCATGACCGTGATTTTCTTTCGCGGCGGTAGGAGAGTTACTCCAACTGACTGAGCCAAGGAAATCAAACCTAAAACAGAAATATATTGCACGTTAAAGCATGCACAAGAAGTCTTTGAGTGCATTCTAAATAAAGTAAATGTTTACAAAACACGTCCAGTGAGATTAGAACAGCGTAACACGCAGATATAATAAATACGCAACAACAGATGACAGTACAAAAATGCTAATGTACGAAACACTCTCTGAAACAAAATCAATCTTTTAAATAAATTTAAGCAGGCTAAAACAGCGCACCGCTATCCACTTCTGTGTACATCTGGTGACATTCCTGTAAGATGCGCTCGTCGCAAGAAATTGAAATTAATTCTGCATTTGTTGCGCTTCGGCTTTTAATTTTCCCCGACATGTCTTTAACCTAAACCAACAAACAAACAACTGCTGTCCAAGTGGCGTACAGAAGACGGTGACCACGTTAAAAGAGGACCGCTGTTTGAATACCGCGGTCAGCTGGCAGCCGCGCTGACGCTTGGGAATTGTAGTTTCTTTTTTCCAAATTTCAAGTTTCAAAGTTTTACTGCCATGTGTACACAGTTTCGCAGGATTGAGGTTTGTATTTATGATTGTTTCGAAATAAATGCTTTACTTCATTGCTGGCCAAAATATTCCGCCTCTGGGTTATCCTAATTAAAACCTTCAGTTCGTCTGCAAGTGATGCGTCGGTAGACGTGAAGGAGCGTGGCAGTCAACGTATTGTTTAACCGTGCGACAACCGAGTCTTGTGTATAACCGAAGCTGTTTGTCATTATCATGCTTGGTGTGTAATAGTTTAAAATACTTTTTTAAAAATACTTGCGTGTTTTAAAAGCTTGCACGTCTCTGGATTGGAATGCGTTTATGCCAGCTAGTATTTTATTTTGGCGGATCTGTAATGTGGTGCTTGCGGTTTCTGTTTGGGATGTGAGAGAACAACAAAAAATTTTGTTTTGGGGGAGCCACCAGTTTATGGGGTGGCGGCGCCGAAACATGTGTCTTCTGTGGATACGCATAGAAAATAAAGTAATCTAAATTTCGCATTTATTATTTTGATGTGGGGTGACAGGGATGGCCGCATATTTACTCGGAGTGAAATGGCCCATTATACACACAGCCTTAGCATATTTCCTGCAGTCCGTGAGAACTTTCGCGTTCTCCTCCACGTCGGAGGTGGAGGTTCTGAACATGTCCCAGTGTTCACCCCCGTCTCCTGGCTGCCGCACTTCACCAATCCCGTCACAGACTCCTCATTCATCCATCCATCCATTGTCCAAACCGCTTATCCTTATTGGGTCGCGGGGGGTCCGGAGCCTATCCCGGAAGCAATGGGCATGAGGCAGGGAACAACCCAGGATGGGGGGGGTTCACTCACACATATGAGCAATTTAGCAACTCCAATTAGCCTCAGCATGTTTTTGGACTGTGGGGGGAAACCGGAGTACCCGGAGGAAA
>JAODJX010000097.1:31141280-31165209 GCA_026776945.1 Isichthys henryi | reverse complement strand
CGTCCCGGGGTCCTTCTGAAGCAGGACCGCCCCGACCCCCGCCTCAGAAGCATCCACTTCCACCTCAAACGGGAGATCGGGTCATGGTTGAGCGAGGACTGGCGCCGCACAGAAAGCCCCCTTCAGCCTCCCGAAGGCGGCCTCGGCCTCAGGTGTCCAGGAAAGTCGTGTGGGAGAACCTCGGGTTAAGGTGGTTAGAGGAGCAGCCACCTGGCTGAAATTTCGTATAAACCTGCAATAGAAGTTCGCGAATCCCAGGAATCTCTGCAGTTCTTTAAGCGAACGTGGTCTCAGCCAGTCCCGGATCCCGGCTACCTTTTTCTCCTCCATGGCCACCGTCCCCTGGCCGATGACGTAGCCGAGGAATTGGACTCGGGATTGATGGAACTCACATTTCTCCCCCTTAGCAAACAGTTGATGCTCCCTCAGCCGCTGCAGAACCTGCCGGACATGCTGGACATGGGACTTCAGATCTGGTGAGTAAATCAAGATATCGTCGATGTACACAATCACCGAGCGGTGGATGAGGTCCCCGAACACCTGGTTCATGAAGGCTTGGAATATTGACGGGCTGTTGGCTAAACCGTAGGGCATCACGCAATATTCGTACTGCCCCCTAGTGGTGACAAAGGAGGTCTTCCACTCGTCACCCTGTTTAATTCTAATTAGATTAATGAGAGATGGCGTTCGGACCCCGCTAATCGATGCACGGTCGGAGACCCCCATCTTTTTTCTTCACGAAAAAGAATCCCGACATCATCAGAGATGTGGACGGCCGAATGATACCCTGCTTGAGGCCCTCTCTGATGTAGTCCTCCAGCGGTCTCTCCTCCTGTTAGGAGAGTGGGTACAATCGTCCCTTGGTCGGGGTGGCCCCCTCCTGGATCTCGATGGCACAATCGCAGTCCCGGTGCGGAGGTAGCGCGAAGGCTCGGGCCTTGCTGAACACATCCGTGTAGTCTCCGTATTCCTCCGGAATTCTGCTGGGGTCCTCGGGTTCAGGGCTCTCCACACTGGAAGTCCGACAAGGCACAGACATGCAGCAGTACAAACAGTCGGGGGACCATCTTGTAAGCTCACCCTTTCTCCAATCGAGCGAGGGGTTTTGGCGGCTCAACCAGGAGTACCCCAGGATCAAGGGGTCTTTTGCCTGCGGTAGCACATACAGCGAGATCTCCTCGGTGTGGAGTACTCCAGTCTGCAGGGTGAAGGGGTGCGTGCAGTATCGGACTGTTCCCTCCTTCATGCGTTCCCCCGTCACCCCCAAGACCGAGAGTGCTCTGGCGAGTTTCTGCAGGGTAAGACCCAATCTCCAGGGAGAGATCAATGAAATTCCCCGCTGCCCCACTGTCCACCAGCGCTTGGATCGGTACTCCTCTCCCCGGCAATCCCACGATCACCGGCACAGTCACTTATCGTCAGACTGTTCCCGCAAGCGGCGGTTCACCTACCGGTGCAGTCTGCTCCTCGCGCTGCGGACGCACGGGGCAGGTCCTGATGGTGTGTCCCGCCTCTCCGCAGTAGAAGCAGAGCCCCCCTTGGGTCAATACTTCGCGAGGTGCTGGTGCGGTTTGACTGGCTTTATACTTCCGCTTGTCCTCCGTAATGCCAGGCACCTGGCGGACTCCGCCTGCGTGGGCGTGACATAGTGAATGAGACACAAAAACAAATTACATCTTGTTTTACTATCTTGAAGCAGGCATTTCCAATCTAGAACAAATTAACAGATTAGGTAAATCAGTTATGCAAGTAAGTAATCTTTAATTCAAATTTTCTTACAGGGTTCTATTAATGAGTAAAAATACCGAAAAGTGAATACACTTACATTGGAATCCATTCACTGGTTTAACCCAAGACTCCAGAAGTCCTCACGTGTAAGGCAGATATTTCCCTCGTTGACAATCAGTTCTGCTGAGGGACGATGTGGGTCCAGGACATACTTCAGCTAAACACAGAAGTAATTATTGTAAAGTTAATAAAAGATATTCGTAAAAACACTCTGCAAGCTGGCTGTAAAACCACAGTTACATTTCCGTTAACCAAGCAATAATGCAATAATTGCAGTTCATCCTGAAAAGCCCCCAAATCCTTCTCCCACTTATCTCCTAAGCAAACATAGGGAAGATCATTCGCTTGAGAAGATATCCAATATCGATGGTCCTGAAGACAGCAATCATTAGTTGGTCCACAATGTGATATAATAGATTATAAAACAAACTTTTAAATTTCATTCTGTCTGTTACAAATAGCAGGAATCTGTTCTTTTGGACCAGTTTCTACAGCACAATTCATTGAAATTAAAACATTTATCCAGATCAGAAACTCTGATAATACTCTTACTTTCCAAACTGTAGTACGGCCTCAGACGAGAGACACTAAGTTGATGGTGCTTTCCGTCATCTTTCATGACTCTAGCAACACCTTTTGAAGAGATGCTGGATACAGTAAAAAGCCCTTGGTGATGGCTGGCAAGGCTCGGCTTCAGACCCTGCTTTTTTGGGTTTTCAGACACGAGGACAGAATCCCCAACATTGACTGTACACGTTTCACCAACTGCCTTTTACGGTTTCCATAAGACCTCTGTTGTCTTGTCTGCACCTTCTCAATATTCTTGAGAATCTGCGAAAGCAGGCATTAAACTTTAAATCCTGTAATATTTCATAGGCTATATCGATTAAGTCTTTTGTATTCTTTTGTCTCATGATGTCCGACAGGGCAACTTGATCAACTGAGTCAAATGCTTTATGAAAATCGACAAAGACTGCAAAGAACCTCTGCCGATATTTGCACTTGCACTCAATGAGAACCCTCAATGTCAGAGTGCAGGCTTCTTAGACATAAAATCAGACTGCTCCGGTCACTGACTGGCGAGCAAGTAACCATGAATCCTGTTAAAAATGCAAGGACCCTATCCAGCACTGAGAGCAGTGTTGTCCCCCTGTAGTTGCCACAGTCCAGTCTATCACCCTTCCCTTTCCAAATAGGTACTACAACTCTTGTTTTCAAGTCAGTTAGGATGATGCCTGACTCCTAAATGGAAGCAAAGATTGCCAGCAATGCTAGGAGGATAGCCTCACTACCAGCCATAGAGTGGTTCACCCCGGATATCACAGATCCCTGCAGTCTTCCCTACCCCCAACTGATTCACTATCTCAGGGAGATTGGGTGTTTTGCATCTGATTGAAGGATCAGCCACGAGAATTGTGGACCCAGAGATGCCCAACATCCTAGCTGGAGGATCAGCTTTAAACAACTGCTCAAAGTAGCCAGCCCAGCGGTCATCCGTAAAGACCGTTCCTCAACTGCAAGTCTCAGAGGAACAGATTCTGAGGTGCATAATGCTTTGATTCCTCTGTAAGCAGGATGTGGGTTACCAGACTAAAGATAGTGAGTCACCTGCTCACAGATTCGTCTATCAAATGCCTCCTTATCTGCCCTCAGAGCCCTCATAACTGTCCTCTGTTCCTGGTACAGAAATAGGTGGGGCATATGGATATTTTTATATCTCATGTTTGAACTATTTGGGAACTCTAGATTATGCATACAGTCATCTCTTCATTCAGGAAAGAAATTAATAATGTTACCGTGGGTCCATCTCTTCCTTAAAATACGGCTACTTAAGCTATGGAGTCCGAGCACATAGTTGATGCATGTTTAAATCAAAAACTTAACTGAGATTTTCTATTTATTCTATTTATATTCGCGACCTCGATCTTAAGGTCACTATCCACAGCTCATGACCATACGTGAGGGTAGGAATGTAGATCGACTGGTAAATTGAGAGCTTTGCCTTTTGACTCAGCTTCTTCTTCACCATGACAGTCCGATGAAGCGCCCGCATCACTGCTGAAACCACACTGATCCGCCTGTTGATCTCCTGATCCATCCTTCCCTCACTCGTGAACAAGACCCCGAGATAATTAACCCTCTCCTCTTGGGGAAGGACACCTTCCCCAACCCAGAGAAAAGTTCACCCTTTTCTGGCTGAGGACCATGGTCTTGGATTTGGAGGTACTGATTTTCATCCCAGCCGCTGCATACTCGGCTGAAAACTGCTTCAGAAAGAGCTGAAGGTCAAGGTGTGATGAAGCCAACAGAACCACATCATCTGCAAAAAACATAATACTAATCTTGAGGTCACCAAGCTGGACACCCTCAATGCCCTGGCTGCACCTACAAATTCTGTCCATAAAAGTAATGAACAGAATCAGTGACAAAGGGCAGCCTTGGCAGAGTCCAACCCTCATCAGAAACGAGTCCAACTTACTGCCGACAATGCGGACCAAGCTCTGACATCAGTCGTACAGGGACCGAACAGTCCTTATGAGGAAGTCCAGCACCCCATACTCCCAGAGCAATCCCCACAGGACTCCCCGAGGGACAGGGTCGAATGCCTTCTCCAAGTCCACAACGCACATGTAGACTGTTTTGGCAAACTCCCATGCACCATCCAGGACCCTGCGGAGAGTACAGATCTGGTCCACACTACTCCTCCTGAATCCGAAGTTCAACAATCTGATGGACCCTCCTCCAGGACCCCTGAATAGACCTTACCAGGGAGGCTGAGGAGTGTGAACCCTCTATAGTTGCAACATACCCTCCAGTCCTCCTTTTTGAAGAGGGGGACCACCACCCCGGTCTGCTAATCCAGAGGCACTGCCCTCGATGTCCACGCGATGCTGCAGATGCATCTGAAGCAGGACAGCCCTGCAACATCCAGAGCCTTGAGGAACTCCGGGCAGATCTCATCCACCCCCGGGGCCCAGCCACCGAAGAGCTTTTTAACTACCTCAGCGACCTCCGCCCCAAAGATAGGGGAGTCCACCCCCAAGTTCCCAGACTCTGTTTCCTCATTGGAAAGAGTATCGGTGGGATTGAGGAGGTCTTCGAAGTATTCTTTCCACTGACCCACAACGTCCCGAGCTGAGGTCAGCAGCGCCCCATCCCCACCATAAAGTGTTGATACTGCACCACTTTCCCACCCTGAGCTGGCGGATGGTGGACCAGAATCTCCTGAAAGCCATCTGGAAGTTGTTCTCCATGGCCTCGCCAAACTCCTCCCACACCCAGCTCCACCCCTCTCCTCACCCAAGTGTCCAATATATGTGGCCACAAGTCTGATAACACAACCACAAAGTCAATCCTTGAACTGTGGCCTAGGGTGTCCTGGTGCCAAGAGCACATATGGATACCCTCATGCTTGAACATGATGTTCATTATGGACAATCTGTGACCAGCACAGAAGTCCAATAACAAGACACCACTCAGGTTCAGATTGGGAGGGCATTGTTCCCAATGCCACCCCTCCAGGTCTCAGTGTCATTGCCCATGTGAGCATTGAAGTCCCCCAGCAGAACAAGAGAAACCCCAGGAGGAGCGCTGTCCGACACCCCTTCCACAGACTCCAAGGGTGGGTATTCTGAACTGCCGTTTGGCGCAAAAGTGCAAACAACTGTCAGGACCCATCCCCCTACCCGAAGGTGAAGGAAGGCTACCCTCTTGTCCACCACGGTAAACCCCAATGTACAGGTGCCCAGCCAGGGGGCAATAAGCATGCCCACCGCTGTTTGGTGCCCCTCCACATGAGCAACCCTGCCAGAGAAGTGACATTCCATGTCTCTAGAGCTACAGTAGCTTCTACAGCTGAGGATCGGACCTCTAAGGTCCCTGTCTTCGGCCACTGCCCAACTCACACTGCACATGACCCCTTTGGCCCCTCCTACAGGTGGTGAGCCCATCAGAGGGGGGACCTATGTACTTTCTTTGGGCTGTGCTCGACCAGGCCTCATGGGTGCAGGCCTGGCCACCAGGTGCTTGCCATCAAGCCCCACCCCCAGGCCTGGCTCCAGGGGGTGGCCTCGGTGACCCTCGTCCATGCAAGGGAATACGTGAATCAATGTTATACCTCATCATAAGGGGACTAATGAGCTATACTTCGTCTGCTTCCTCACCCAGGACCTATTTGCCTTGGGTGAGTCTACCAGGGGCAAAAAGCCCTGGACAACTTAGCTCCTGGGACCATCGGAACACGCAAACCCCTCCACCACAATAAGGTGTTGGCTCCTGGTGATGCAGAATTTAACTTATTAAAAGTTTATTTTTGGAATTTTCCACTTAATGTGTTTGAGCTGCAGCAAAAGTAAGAGTTCTGGAGGTGTGTACAGGACACATCAGTCTTCAGTCCCAAGCTCCACTCGCCAACTGCTGCTTCAGCCCGCCTCCCGGTTTCCGGCCACACCTCATACACCCACTGAAACTGGCACTGTGTTTCGGTCAACGAGGATACAGCCTGTTGATAGCATCTAGCTGGAGCTCTTGCCCAAGTTCTGTCTTTAGCTCTTGCTGTGTTGGTTTGCTTTTTCTGATTGACTTCTGTATATGACTGTTTTGGTTTCTCTGTTTCTGACTTTCTGTTTCGCCCCTTTCGTACCTTTGCCTTTGGTTTGTTTATCCTCTAGTTTTGAACCCTCACTCAGCTCCTGACTACTCTCTTTGCTTGCCCCTTCAGATACTATGTTTTAGACTGTGTGCGTAAGGAGTGGCTGCCTTTTTGTTTCTGCGTGACACATTGTTTACATCCACAGTACGCATGTCTCAGAGCCTCCTCCGTGTCCTTCTGTACCTGTAATTTGACACTCATCGGTACCTTATCCTTCCTATTTTTACTCGACAACACCAAAAACACAGCGCTTACTTGCTTTTTATGAATAAGCTCCCAATATGGAGTCATCAGTGTACTGCAGTATGCTGATTCCTACAAAATATCACATTTTTCACATTACATGTGCATCACGTGGTACATAAAATGGAAAACTGCAATTAGTTGGGTAACGGTGTTTTATTTTGGGGGGGGGGGGATATATCCACTATGTCTGCATTAAGCTGCTGAATGTAATGTAGCGGTGTGCCTGTGTGAGTGAATGGTGTGTGAGTGTGCCCTGTGATGGGCTGGCCCCCCATCCTGGGTTGTTCCCTGCCTCGTGCCCATAGCTTCCGGGATAGGCTCCGGACTCCCCGCAACCCAGTAGGATAAGTGGTTTGGAAAATGGATGAATGGATGTAATGTAGTAGAGTATAATCAGTATTCTCTATTTGCCTATTGGGTGCAAAACAGCATGTACACGCTGCTCTCCCTCTTTCTCAGCACCTGATCCTCATCCAACCTTTTCACTATGTGGTCACTGAAGGATAGCCAGCCCGTGAAGGATCTGGGCAGGTTTGGTGCAAGGCCGAGGCATGGTGCAGACAGATAAAAAGGTGGACGACTCACTCGTGGCTCACTTGACAAAACGGGGTATTTCAGAACAGGAAAACACTAGAAATACAAAAACAAAACCAGACCACGAAGGGTAAAAACTGAAAAGGGATAACTAAGGTTAAACAACAAAAGGATTAGGGTTATCTGGAGCAGATTGACAGGCAGGTAAAGAACTAAACACAAACTACATATATCATCTAGTAACATACAAACTTTACTGACATCCAGCAATCAACGAACCACTGGCAAACTGAACAGAGGCAGGGATTTAAATACATAGGGGTAACGAGGGACAGGTAAGATTAATCAACAAAGGTTGAGAAAACATGTCACAGGTGAAACAATTCACTGAAGGACTGGGAGGGGACACTGACATAAACAAGGAAACAGAATCTACACTAGGGGAATATCAGGCAGGTAGAAACAAGCATGGGCACAAAGAATAAAACCAAATACAAATCACAAGACAGGAACTAGAAAAACTCATACAAATGAAACACTAAGGAACAAAATTCTAAAACAGAGGAGGCGGGATTTGAACATACAACAGAGGAGTTAACAGGTAACCGCATGCTCAACGAGTTGAGCCCTGCGGCTTACGGGGCAGGGGAAAACACAGACCGACAACAGGAGGGATGGGATGACCAGCAACGCCTGCTGGCCAAACAGGGAAGGGACACAGTGGAGCAACAGGAGCTGACCCTGACAGCCCTTCTCTGCGTAACTGAAGGTGTCACTGCTATAGTGACCTACAAGATAGGCCGGCAGGACATCTACTGAATATACATTTGAAAAAATAAAGTCTCCTATGTCCTATAATTATTTAGCATCTTAACTAAAATCACATTTGAGCAGCTACTCAAGCATGAGAATTCTCCCTGCCTGACTATTTTGTTATATAAATGAGTATAACATAAGTAAGAGCAGTGGATGATGTTATAGTACTCATGAGTGACATATTTTTGCGGGACAGAACCTGTCTGAGGTTACTGTGTGTGCATATATGTATCTTTCCAGAGGTAGGGTTGGAGCCCAGGTGGCTGAAAATGCCAATGAGCCGATATTGGTGTCCGGCTGGCTGTCCTTTCAGTATCTCAGAAACCGGCGCTTCTCCCTGAAGGGGAAACTTGTCATGAACTTTATCTACCGCTCTGCATATCTCCAGTCTCTATTACTCTCTTTTCTTACTAGACCTTAGTAATACTCTCTTTCCCTCTCACCCTCTTGACTCCCTCCAACTGTCCCTACCCTCAGCAGTGCAAGTGCATGCTGCTCTGTCCCTGTCTCAGGTCCGTCTGTATAAGGGTCACAGGAATCACAGTGTCCTGCCCCGATTGTCCGCTTCTTCCATGTGCCATGCCCCATCATTAACCTTGTGTGGATTCCCCATGTTTACCAGCTGTTTCCCTTTGTTGTTGATTAGTCCTATGTATTTAAGTTAAGTCATTGTGTGGTTCTCCGTCCTGCATTAAATCTCGTGTCTCCCCAATTCCTGGAGTCCTGCCTCGATCCATACCTGTGTAAGCCATGGCAGAATGACCGGACTCCCCAAACAAACGCTTCACCTCATGGAGGAAGAATACCTCAAGCTAACGGACGAGGTGATTTACTGACTCTAGCAGCCTAAGGTGAGGGAAGACCCAGCTGCCAGAGATCTTGCTTTCCATTCGAGGGAGATTCTGGAGGAGATCTCCCCATCAGATGACTCGCCCTGCACAGAAGAGGTACGGCAGAATCTGGCACAACTAAGAGGTGGGGCCACAGAAGCAATGATACGGCAAGTGTACATGGACTGTGGAGGGTCTCCTCCCGCTGTTTGAGCAGCCTGAACCATCCGCTACCCCCGCTGCATCAGCACACAGAAAGAAGAAGCGGAGGGTTCACAAATGGTGGGGGCGTATCGGAAGCCCTTCCATTGCCCGCTGCTTCGTCTGCATCTGAGGCTTGTCTCCCTGTTGCTTCGTCTGCGCCCAAGACCCTGGCCAAGTAATTCTTTGCCCTTTGGGGTCTATACTGGCAGGTGATGGGGGATCCGGCGGTGCACAATTCTCCAGAGGCTGCCCTGCTCTGTAGATGGCTTCAAGGGGAGTTCGCTGCCTTCACCCCAATGTCTCCGCCTAGTGAAATGCAGAAGATGGTGGAGAGCCTGAGAAAGCTGCTCCATTTTAGGATGGAGCAGACTTCCCCCGAGGTGTAACCCTGGCTCCAGCCCCTTCCCCCGAGGCACATATTCCGCCCTCCGTGGTTCCTGACCTGGCAGCTCCTGCTCCACCCCCCATGGTTCCAGTTCCTTCTCGGCCCCCCATGCTTCTTTTGCCTGCGGTTCCTGCTCGGCCCTCCGTGGTTCCTGACCCACCAGCAGATGCACCGCCCTCCGTGGTTCTGGTGCTCCTGCACCGCTCTTCTGACGAGCCACCCGCTTCCTAGGTGCCAGTCCCTGTCGTGCCTGTTCCCGAGGTGCCAGTCCCCATGGCCGATGCGCCGCTACCAGTGGTTCTCATGCTGGATGATGCTCTGCCCCGAGCAGTTTCCGCGGTGGATGATGCTTTGCCCCCAGCGGTTCCCGCACCAAGGGATGTTCTGCCCCCAGTGGTTCCCATCCCAGCAACTCTTGCTCCGCCTTCCCTGGTTCCTGACCCTTCAGCTGCAGTCCCCTTGGTTCCTGACCCCTTTGCTGCAGTCCCTATGGTCCCTGACCCTCCAGCCCCAGCTCCATTGGTCCCTAAGCCCTCAGCCGCAGCCCCCGGGGACCCTGACCACTTAGTTCCAGCCTCCTTAGCCCCCAGACCCTCCGGCGGCAGTGCCCCTGGCTCCGGAACTTCTGGCGCCAGTCCCCCTCGCTACTGACCCTCCAGTTCCAGTCACTCGGTTTGAGTCCCCTACATTCCTGACCCTCCGTTTCCTGTCTCCCTGGTTCTTGACCCTGCTTCCTTGTCCACCGGCTTCCATGGCCCCAGTCCCTATCCCCAAGCAGGTCCCTGATGACCTGACCACCGCTCCTCCCTCCTTGATGGAGTTGGGAGAGGATCTTGAGTGGAACCCCTAGGGGATTACCCTGACTATACCTTTGCACCCCTCTAGTGGGTCACCCCAACCACCACCTCATCGTGGCGGATTCCAGCCGGATCCTTGTCTTTTGGTCCCACAGAAAGGGAGAGGACAGCGGTGCCGGGGTCGAACACCACCTGTCCAACTCCCTGGCTTGCCTTCACTCCCCCAAGCTTCAATTCAACAGTTCCCCAGGCTTCGGGTCAGCGGTCGTTTTCAGCTTCACCCATGGCGCCTCGTTGGCTGGCGATCCTGCCTCCGGGGCCTTGTACATCGCCTGCAAGTCCCCCGACTGCAACTTGACAGTCACCTGCACCTGGGCCGGCGGTGGCTGAGTTTCTGCCTGCCGCAGCTACGGTTCCCTCCGCCACTGTCCCCTTCGCCTTCCTCCTCACCTTCTCCGCCATCCATTTCACCTTCCTCCTCACCACCCTCAGCATCTCCTTCAGCTCCTGCTTCAGCCTTGTGGTCACCTGCTGCCCCTGCGGTTCCCACCTCATGCCAGTGTGGCTCTTGTGATAAGCATTATGCATATCTGAATTTGATCCTCAGGATTGTAGTGAAGGCGGGGGGATGAGATAGTCTTTACAGATGACACTGCAGTCGTGACCCGCTGGGCCGGCTACTTTAAGCAGTTGTTTAAAGCTGACCCTCCAGCTAGGATGTTGGACATCTCTGGGTCTACGGTTCTTGAAGCTGATCCAATCTCCCTGAGATTGTGTAACAGTGCTTATAGATAATTGTATATATATATGGAGTGACTGCGAGTATGATGGGGTCATAAACAAAACAACAAATAGAGATTTTAAAGTGGGTATTAAATGGGGGTGGTACCATAGGTTTGCATGAATTAGTGTGAGTTCCTGTAACAGGTGAGCCCAATGTTATTGATGAGCTATGGGACGGGCGGAACTGGGGATAAAAATGCCATGGGAGTCAGAGAAAGGAACGACGACCAGAACTGGTTTGAAGTTTATGTGACAACTAGCCCGCTGTGGTGATCTTCAGGAGAGATCTCCAGAGGTTGAATGCAATGGTAGAGGACGAGTGAGATTATTCAACATGCTGTAGTTCCTTCAGATAGGGGAAGTGACTAAATGTTACTTCTGGCAAATGTGTGAACATGAACTGTGTCTTTGTGTGGGAACTGATATGCACTGACGTCTGGCTAGTATGACCCAGACAGATCCGAGGGATGTAAGGGGGTGTACAGATTGGTGCTACAGAACAACCTCGGGTAGTGGAGGTTGATGTTCCTCATACTGAACAGACCCAGAGCAGGGATCATCTGACCCTGGCTTTGCGGGGCAAAGGTCTAGATAGTGATCACCAAAAGGAATTGACTGCTGTTCTTTGTAAGTGATCCCATGTGTTTGCAGCCCACGATGAGGACTTCGGGAAGACTGCAGTGATCACCCACCCGACCCCTACAGGTTCAGTGCCATAAATAGGAGAACGATACCAGTCTCTTCCTCCCAACCTCTACCCAGGTCAGAGAGCACTACAACAAGGAATGCTGGATAGTGGCATGGTGAAAGAGAGCTCAAATCTCTGGGCAGCCCCAGCTGTACTAGCAAAGAAGAATGGGTCTTGGAGATTCTGTGTGGACTATCACAAGCTTAATGCAGCAATCCACAAAGTCTTCTTCCCATTGCCATGTATTGAGGAGTCCCTCACTAGCCTCTCCAAGGCCGAGTGGTATTCAACCCTCGATTTAGCAAGTGGCTACCGGCAGGGGGAGGTGGATCCAACAGGCTAAGAGAAGACTGCCTTCACCACACCATTTGGCCTTTACAAGTGTGAATGCATGCCATTTGGCCTTTGTAATGCCCCAGCTACATTTCAGAGACTAATGCAGCTTGGGGCCCAGGTGTATGACTCTCTTCTTATTTGGATGATGTAATTGTTGACTGATTTTAACACCCATTTACAGCACCTCGAAAGAGTCTTTAGTAGATTCCAGGAGCATGGGCTAAAACTGCAGCCTCATAAATGCCACCTATTCCAGTGTGAGGTGACATACATGGGACATGTGATCAGCAGTCAGAGAGGCCCTGGAAAGACAGATGCTGTCCGGGACTGGCTGACTACAGTTAGGTGTGCTCGTTTTTGGGGTTTGCTGGGTATGACCGGTGGTTTATTCTGGCTTTCTCAAGGGTAGCTGCCCTACTCAACCAGCTCTTGCAGGGTAATGCTAAACAACCCTCTTCAGCCATCCAGTGGACCACGAAGTGTCAAGCTGCCTTTGATGCCCTTAAACAGGCCCTCCTTACTGCTCCCATTTTGGCCTATGCTAATTTACAGTTCCCCTTTAGGTTGTATACAGATGCTACTCTCAATGGCCTTGGGGTCGTTCTTTCCCAAGGTCAAGATGAGAAGGAACAGGTGATTGCATACACTAGCTGCGGTTTTCATCCATCAGAATGTAATGATCAAAATTACAGCTCCTTTAAGCTTGAACTGCTGGCCTTAAAGTGGCCGATCACCGAGAAGTCTAAAGACTATTTTTGGTGAGCTCGTGTGACTATATTTACTGATAACTCCTTGGTCCACCTAGAAACTGCAAAGGTAGGGGCAATAGAGCAACGATGGGTGGCTCAATTAACCAACTACTCCTATGAGATCCGCTCATAGAATGCTGATGCCTTTCTCGATTATCAGGGGAAACAGTGGATGCAGTAGTGTATTGGGTGGAGGGCACTGTACCACCAGAGTCACCCACTGGGCCAGGAAGGTGGGGGAGGCAACAGGAGGAGGACCCAAACCTGCAACAAATGCATGCATGGAAGGCTCAAGGTGAGCCCCCAATGGTGTTTGACCCATTGATTCTCCCCAGCTGCGGTGTTTGCTGAAAGAATAGGATTGTTTGGAACTCGAGCACTTGTTCAGTGTGTCACTGAACCAGACACTGGGGCCCCTGCAGCAGGTAGTGATTGGCGTGGATCAGGCTCGCCAAGGATGGGAAGAGTACCACAAAGCGTCAGGTTACGTGAATGGTGACCGGATGGTCTCACTTTTCTGGAGGAGATTTTATTGGGTGGAAATGAGCAGAAGTGCCCGAGCTTGGACAACTGACTGCCTTAATTGTGTGTTGGGGAAGCAGGGAGCACAGCTAAATGCACCTCTGTGCTCAATTTCTGCCAGTTTGAAATGGTGTCACTGGATTTTCTGTCTTTGGGAAGGCTTCATGATACTTCATGTGTTCTCCCGATATGCTTTGGCGGTTCTCATTCAGACCGCCTCCACCAATGCCAAGACCTTGTAGACTGCACTCATTGATTCTTAGCGATCAAGGTGGAACAATTAAGTCAGATTTGATGCAACAGCTCTGTGTGGTGTATGGTTGTAAGAAGGATCGTACCACACCATACCACCCGCAAGGTAATGGAGTCTGTGAGCGATTCAACCGCACCCTGCTTTCCCTGTTAAGCATCATGGAGGTGGCCTCCCAAGCTCAGTGGTCCAATGTGTTGCCTGTTTTATTGTAAGCCTACAACAACATGACAAAAACCCCTCATTATGTGCTCTTCAGCTGCCATGCAAGACTGCCGGTAGATGTGATTCACGATGTTGCACCGCCACAGTTTTGAGATGGCATGGATGGGAGATTGGTTAGGGGGGAATGTGAGGGGTGAAGATCAATATGGGGGAGACGGGACGGATTAGGAAAGCGGGCTCTCGCAACGGCATCGGCTGCACAGTTCTGTAGATCTGCACCAGCACATACCTCCATGCTAGCTAGCTACTGTGCCTGTCATTCTGGGTGCACTGTTAGACCCAGTAGCCTACACCTCTCATCCCCATGATGTAGACACATCACCCCATGGGGCTCCCAGGCCCGATTTGATAGTACCTCCTCCTGTTGAGGTAACACATGGCCCATCTCTGGAATTCAACACAGCAGTGAATGACCCCAGTAATAATTGATACCCCCAGTGGGTTAGTTGTGGCATTCTTTCTGCACGCTACAGGTCTTAATGGGCCAAGAATGGCTGGCCATCGGCTGTTTGACTTGAGGGTGCAGTGATCGGGACGACCACTGTTGAAGGCCAGAGGAAAATGTAGGGGTGCTTATAGAAAATAGTGAAGCAAGTATGATGCCAGGTGGGGTTGTAAACAAAACAACAATTTTAAAATGGGTGTTAAATAGGGGTGGTACAATAGGTTTGCATGCATTGGTGTGTGTGACTTCCTGTAACAGGTGAGCCCAATGTTACTGATGAACTGTGAGACGGGCAGAATTGGGGATAAAAATGCCATGGCAGTTGGAGAAAGGAATGGCAACTGGAACTGGTTTGAAGTTTATATGTCTACCGGCCAGCTGTGGTGATCTTCAGAAGAGATCTTCAGAGGACGAGGTAAACGGAGTAGGGTAGACAAGATCTGGAAGACAAGAGACAAGTAAACGCTCGGTACGGCATGCAATCATTCGGCTCATTACTTCGCAATGTGCTGCGGTAGGTTGATCTCCTTTGAACCCCCTCTAATTGTCAGTAACGCAACACACCCGGTAGTTCCCGCCTGTGTGGGCGTGACGGGTAACACCGTACACCCGGTGTTCTCTGCTTGCGTGGGCATGAGACTTTGAATTAAAAAAAACATTTTTTAACTGTTCAGTGCTAAAACCAATGGGTAATGGCCACAATCCACTCATCTACAGTAGGGGGGAGCTTCTCTAACTGTGTCTATCACCTCAAGACCGACGGTTGCTCTACCTCTGGAGCTTCGCCTGAGTGAAAGAGGTAGGCGAGGAGGCGACCCTTCAGATGACCGCTTCTTTCCATCATATTAGCCAATGTACGTTCACTCCAGAATTGGTGTCCGGCTGGCTGTCCTATCGGCATGTCAGAAACTGCCATTTCTCCCTGAAGGGGAAACTCATCATGAACTTTATGTACCCTATGCCCCATTTCTGTCCATCACCTGGCCCAAGTAAAGTTCTGTCTTGTCACGTGGTGTCACTGGATGGTGTTCACTGTAGTGTATGCCCCCCAGTTCATGTGATGTCTTGCCTTGTCCAGTGGTTCCTGTTCTGAGTAGTCCTGTGCTGTCTGGTGTCATAGCCCACAGTTTTGCTTGCCTGGTCCTGATTGTCTTTGTCTCCCTAGGCCCTTGGTCCTGCAAGTTTGAGTGTCTCGTGTCCGACACTGTCCGGCATCCTTGAACCTGGCCCATGTCCTGGCACCATGTGCCCGTCCTCTCATCTGTTCCCTTGAGTCCCCCCCCCCCCCACCCTGCTTGGCACACCTGTAGTGTGTGTCTTTGGGGCTGGGGGTACTATCACGTTCAGCCCTGCCCTGCTTGTCTCTTCCCAGTGTTTCTCTTAGGTGTGGCTACTAATCAGCTGCGCCTGGAGCTTGTTACCCTTACCTATTGTTCCTGCCGGCTTGTTAACCAGCCAAAGCTGCCTTGTGATCACTCCTCTGTTAGCCATATACATGTATAAAAGTGTCTCTTATTCCTGTGCTCCCTGTATCGTACCAGAGTTTGCACTGGAGCCCAGGTGGCTGAGAACACCAATGAACCAATATTAGTGTCTGGCTGGCTGTCCTTTCGACATGTCAGAAACTGACACTTCTCCCTGAAGGGGAAACTCATCATGAACTTTATCTACCGCTCTGCATATCTCCAGTCTGTATTACTCTCTTTTCTTTCTAGGCCTTAGTAATACTCTAATGTCACTCTCTCTTTCCCTCACTCACATGACTTCCTCCAGCTGTCCCTACCCTCAGTAGTGCAGGCATATGCTGCTCTGTGCCTGTCTCGGGTTCATCTGTTTAAGGGTCACAGAAATCACGGGACAAATGAGATGACAGTAGGTGCTGTGGGGTGTTTATCTTCTCTTGCTGGTTTCACCGCTACCACCTTGAAATTGTTGAACTGTAGTAAATCCCTCTACATACTTCGCTGCATAGTACAGTGTATTATAATGATGTATAACAGCAGGGTGCACTAAGGAACTCATTTACTTTCCTGTGAAGGTGTTCACCAGTGCACAGAGATTAACAATACCCCCTTCTGCCACATAAGGCATTAATTTTGAGAAACTGTACCCCATTATGTGCTTGAGCCCAGGCAGGTTTTGTCATGTACCTGCAGGGGGCGGTGTGTCCACTGTAGGTAATTTGCTACACAGGGTATGGCTCTCCTCCTCCACAAGACCTGCACCACCCCTGTCTAGCATCCTAGGGACATCCCCCAGTAGATCTTCAATTGACCTGCAGGGAATCCATACAATCAGACTATTCTCCATACATGTGCATGTGTTTATAAGGACTGTTTGTCTATTTACAGCATTTTCCATTTATTTAAAGAATTCAGAATGTCTATGATTTTGTGTCTGCTCTTATTTCAGCATTTACTGTACGTTGCTATGCAGATAACCTACATGTGTGCCTCTTGTGTGCTTTCGGCATTCTTCACATGAGGTTTCTTAGGGTCTACTGACTGGGGAGTCCTTGTGACCTGGGAGATCTCCGCCAGTGGAGGAGTAGGGTGATCTCCCTACAGAAGAGAACCGGGTCCTGCACTTTCTTCAGCTCATATCAGGACAATGCAGATGTGGAAGGAGAGTCAATGAAAAAGAGGAGAGGAATAGCACTGAACACACACATCTCATTGTCTGTGAACAAATGAACTACATTCAGGTCAATCCAAAAACATCCATTTGTCGCATTCTGCACATGTTTGTATACGTCATTTTTTTCATATCCATTGGGAAAGTAATCAACTCACTGAGGCAGTGTGAGGAATGCCTAAGACAGGACAGCCTGGCTCCCCTCACAGGTGGCACAAGTCAACTCCACCTCTATATCCTGTATCAACACACAGCAGTGCTCAGCGAGGAGTGCCTTTTACCAGGACCATTACAACACAACACTGTTATGTGTCTGTACCAGCTAGATAGAAGTGCCATCAGTAGTTGTACAATTGTATGTTTCTCTGGAATACAGCTAGTTATGAGTGATGCTGTACATGTGGAACCACAGACACCTTGAAGTAGTTCTCCAGGAGGTCTTGCACTGAGGCCTGTGGGGTAATGACCAAGGACAAATGATTGATGTCCTCTCTCCTGGTGGACTGTATTCCACAGCTTCCAGAATCCAAGAAGAAGGAAAAAAAAATATGAAGAAACTAATATTTCGTAAATTCATAATCACTAACCACTGGACCTTCAATAAGAACTGGATCCCTAACACAAGTGTTTCACTGCTTTATGTCTTTGTGACAGCAGTATGTAAGTCATTCAGCCAGGTATGTAAAACCACTGAAACCTGCCGGTTGTACCTGGCACAAGTCTTCTGGCACAGCATCTCAAAGCCCAGGTTTCCCTCAACAGGAAAGGTGCACATCACTGTTCTTCATCAGGCCTGAATTAACTTTCCCAGCTCATTCAGCCTGGATATCAGGCAGCTGAAAAACTCATGGGCATCCTAGATGACAGCAGAAAAAAGATACTTGCAATGTGAAACTGTTTATATAAAACTGATGTTGTTTTAAATTTTCCACTATATTGCATTTGATCCATGTGTTGAAGTCAGTAGATCGGTGAAATATCTGGAAATTAGGCAGAGAATGGCAGTTGGTGTCTCCACTGTCACTCAGATCATTGTGACTTTTTATTGCATCATTAACACATCTGTGTGAGTTTGTACGAGGTGAATACTTGTACTACGTACCTCAACAGGTCAGTAGGTGGGACCATCGACCAGTATTACTCCTGCCTACTGATGTCCCTGCAAAATGATGTCAGGTGGAACAGACCCTGCAGGGTGGCATTTGTATAGCAAGTCTGGCCAAGCGTTGGTAGCCTGGACAGAAAAATATGTAGGGCTGACAATAATGACTGTCTTTCTATAGATTAATCTATCAACTATTTTATTGATTCGTCGACTAATCAAAATGATTAATTTTCCTTCAGAAAATCAACTTAACCTTAAAATTTTATTTTGAGAACAATAAACTGTATGCTGTAGCAATTGGAATAAAAAGTCGGACAGTTTCTTACAAGTGAAGATGCCTGTTCGCCTTGTTAAGCCGCAACCGACAAAACTTGATATATCCCCCTCTGAATCAAAAAACACCAGGCACCGCACTCACCCAGCAAGCACACATTACCTGCTGTGTCCCTGTAACACGCATGAGACACGATATATAAAATGAGTAATGCATAACAAATCCAAACTCTAACTATGAATTCTGCTGGTAATATACTGAACATTAAACTCTCATGGATAGTATACATTATGTCCGCCACAATGCTATTGCAGGGCTTTCTGTAATGTACGTCAGCTTTTTGACACTATACGCACAGTATTTTCGCCCACAATTCAAGAAGCAGATCAGTAGTATGCTTAAATATATTAATGAAATGCATATTGTGATGCTCAAAAGTTAGTACAATGGTGCCTGCAGTTCATGAACACAATCCGTTCCAGGAAAGTGGTTGTGAACCAATTTGTACGCAAACTAAGGCAAATTTTCCCATAAGAAAGTACTGAAATTCGATTAATTTGTTCACAAGCCTACCAAATAATATTTTTTGTTAATTGATTTTGTGGTTTTTATTGTAAAAACACAATATAGTGTGGCAATGGGTGGACCGAGGCATCACGGGGGCAGAGAGAGACATGGAGACTTGCTTACTGGGGAAATCACGCTGTTTAATAACAGTCCTTAATCCTTGTTGTTGTTGCTGTTAATGTTAATGGTTGCATTTCCCTATAGTCGGCATGTGTTTGTCAGTGTCTTGTGTGTACCTTGTCCGATCCTCGCTTTACTTTAGCGTGTGTAAATATTCCACCGTTTGTGCATCTTGCAGTTCACCGTCTTACAACCTTGTATTTCCCATCTGTGTATTTGGCTTCGGTGCTCATAGGGTGCCTGTTGTGGTCCTTCTATTTACATTTGCATGCAGGGCATGCTGGGACATGCACCCCGCCAGTGCTACACTAGTATAAAAAAGTATTCTGGTCGCAGAATCTATTCATCAACCAAATTTTGTACACGAACCAATGCATTGGAAGGTGACATGCTGTTTTGGGGTGGGTGGCTGTGATTTATATTTGCAATTTAATTGACATGGATTCAATTCATGACTTTCTTTCCGCTTTTGAATTGTTCTACTACAGTATACAGTCAAACCTCAGATTGCGAGTAACTTAGTTTGCAAGTGTTTAGAATAAATTTTAACTTGATAAACGAGCAAAGTCTTGCAATACGAGTATTATGAATACGCTTTGTCTGCCGAGCACCATGTAATCACAACTGAGCCGATGGTTCTTCTCTCTCTTTCTCTTGCTGCGAGATTGTGGGTAATCGCCTCCCATGCTCAGTCTCGGTCTGCGTGCCTCACTTGTATAGTCAAAATTTTGTAGAAAAGCACCACCTGAATAAGGGTGTAGCAGTGCGAATGATGAATCTGTTTAACGACAATGCAATGTCCACATTTCCGCGAAATCGAAAAGGAGACAAAAGCATCTGTCATTGGATAGGTTCCTTGTTAAAGTCGCACAAAAAGAAAAAGATTCCAGTGAGCCAACAGATAGCAGTGATTCCGTTTGTTATAGTGAAAGTCGTCCTACAAAATAACCCTCCTCTTCTCCTCTCTCACATCTTCGTCACACCATCCATGATTCTTGTCAAAGGTAAAGTGCAGGTTAATTTGTTCTATGTTTTTTTACTTTATATTTTGTATTAATCATTTTTATATGAATATTTTTGGGTTGTTGAACAAATCATGAGTTTCCATTATTTCTAATAATTATTGATTTGTGCCTGGTCTGCATGCATCTGGGCCAGAAATGTTTCTGGTCTACAGGAAGAGGTGGGGCCCTGAGGCGGGAGCCTGCAGCGCCCTTGGGCATTCAGCTCCGAGCAGGGGTGTCCCGCATTCCCGGCTATCAAAG
Source organism: Isichthys henryi (assembly GCA_026776945.1). Lineage (NCBI taxonomy): Eukaryota > Metazoa > Chordata > Actinopteri > Osteoglossiformes > Mormyridae > Isichthys > Isichthys henryi. The sequence goes on along the minus strand of JAODJX010000097.1, from coordinate 31,144,995 downwards.
GTGCACTAGGCAACAGCTTGATATCAACTCAGGTCTTAGTGGACTGAGTGGGTCTCCAACAGACTGACTGCCTTTAGTTTGAGCTGCATTTGTTGTTAGCCACATGTTGTGGGGGCTGGGTCTTGTTTGCGCGGCCCCCGTGTCCTGCAGTTTTTCTAGTTTTTTTTTTTTTAGGGAAGTGACACACTTGTGGGTAGGGAATCATTAATAAATTAATGGTGCCTTCATCAGTTCTTCTTATCAATCTGGTTCTTTATCGATTCCCTTATCAATTCCTAATCACTGTAAAATTTTGATGCAACAGGGGACATATCAAGTTTTGTCAGTTGCTGCTTAATAAACAAATATTAATTTATCACTGATTATAATTTTGTGGACAGGTTTTTAGACCTGCTTAGCTAGATATTTATATAAAAAAACACAGATTCTTGTCCATCCATCTGCTGTAATGGCAGCCTTGGACACAGGATAACAGCCTCCAACTGAATATCATTGTACTGTTCTCGCTATGTGTTTTATACTCCTAATATGTTAACATAGTGAAACAGCCAGCGAGCTAGTCCTTGGTTATATCAACAACGAGATTAGAAGATTTTATGTCTATGTTAGCAACCGTGTTACCAGAATTCATAGATTCTCCCAGCCAAGCCAGTGGCGTTACGTTGCTAGTAGTCAGTATCCCACATATCACACCACTCGTTCTGTTCCTGCATACCAGCTGCCCCTTAGTAACTGGCTTACTGGCCCTGACTTTTTACTCAAAGACCAAAGTCCCCCAAACGACTCATATGACCTTGTAGAGCCTACCACAGACTCAGACGTGAGACCTCAGGTAACTTCACTCAAAACTACAGCCTCATCAAAATGACTTGGCTCTGACAGATTTACTAAGTTTTCCACCTAGAAGTCTCTCTCATATGCTCCTTCGCAACTACTGCATGTCATCCACAACTTTAAATCACCGCCAAGCAAAACCAATCACTGCCGTGGTTGGCACTACTGTGAGAGAGGACAAGTTTAACCGAGTTCAAAACACCATCATTCAAGCAGTACACCAGGATATGTATGCTGAAGAAATCAAGTGTGTACGAAAACATGGAAAATTACCCAAATCTAGTCCTCTCAAAAATCTAGACCCCAATCTGGATGAAAATGGACTCCTTAGAGTGGGTGGTTGCATCAGTGACTCAAACTTAAGCCAAGAAGAAAAGAACCCACTCATAGTTCCTGGCCACCACCATGTTGCATCTCTTCCCATAAAGCACTACCACGAGCAGACCCAACACAATTAATGTGTCTTTTTTAATTACGTTTTTAAGGAATAATAAAACATATAGCAGGAAGAATGCAAGCTAGCGCATAAACGTCCAGCGGGGGTCCATCCAGCCGCAGCCAATTGTTGTTAGGAGTAGGCACAAGAGCCACGGTGTATTTTAAAAGAAAGCATCAAAATGTTTTAAAGAAGAAAAACTTTAGCATTATTTTAAAAGAAAGAAAAGCAGGCGGAATTTAAACAAGTACAAACATGCCCGAAAGAAGCAGAAGAGCAAATGCTGAGTTTAAACAAGTACAAGCAAAACCAATTAACATACAGCACGTCGTTTTAAAAGAAGGCAGCACTTAAACTCATTACATTTAACCAACATGTTAAAAGAAAGACTTTAGTGGTATTTGCCTGTGTTAGGTTGAAGAAAGCATTTAAGCAGCAAACTTTTAGAAGAAATAGGACGAAAGGCGAAATGAGCAAGTCCCGGAGCTTGGCCATATGCGGCTGGTCTGTTTGAACAATGCGGTCGAAATGAAAGACCGAAGGGGCCAGCACTTGGCGCATGCGCACTCACTCAGACGCCCATTTCAAAATGGCGACACCAGTGGAGCGCCTGTTACTTCAAATAAACCCCTATAACCATAACGTTCTTAAGTAATGAAGCACTTTTCTGCCAATGTGAATGATAAAGTAAAGCGCTCTAAGTATTTCGACAGCAAGGATCAAGGAATAACGTGGTTAATTCTTGTTTAAATGAGCGCATGCTCTCTCTCTCGCTCTCATGTAGCACATGCTCGTAGAGCCACACAGTATTTTCTTTAAAGGACCGACTCATTGTGTCAAGCAGCTGTCAAATTGGAAACAAATTGTTGCCGATCTCATACAGACAGTACCTGCAAGGAGTTCGATGACCCCAGTGACTCACCATCCCCGCAACTTAGTGCCGCTAAACCCAACATGGGCTCCCCGTGCCGCAAGCATGGCACTCTGTGCAGCATATTCTCGCATAATGAATGTATCTGCATAAAACTCGAGAAAAAGTTTGAACAAAGTGTGGTCGGATTATTAGGCCAAACCACTTCTGCCGATAACAGCCAATAAGATGAGTGAAGTCTGTACTTAACCATGGTGAAAACGAATTAAAACCCACCACTCCTGTGAGCCAGCACTCAAGACGAGACACACCTCCCCATGGCGTGCAAACAAACAACTTCGACCATCCCGACACCTCCTGAAGCGACCACACAGCCGGATCCGTCCTGGCCGCCCCTGATAGACGAACATACTTTTGGACTGCTGTTGAAGAATGCTGAAACCGATCCTCAGCGGACCCCATCCTGGTCTCCACCAATACAGCCAGTGACTTTTAGGCTGCGACTTGACAACTCACCAGAGCCTTTTGACCTGCGACTGGACACCATATCTGAGCATCAGCAGGATGCATCATGGGGTCCATATGGCGATCTGTGCCTGTCACCAGCGCCCCCTTCGAGTCCGACATGGGCGCAATGGCCGGCATCGGTGGTTGAGGCGGCTGCAGTGACCCCGCATGTATTCTTGGGTACATCATGGTTCCCGTAACCGACGATCGACGAGCTCTGCGAGCGTCTTGCTGCGCTGTCATTGTCTGAAGATGCTATGGATGGGAGCATCGCCCACTCTGCTATGAAGATAATCAAAGGGGTTCTGGCCTGCATTCTGCATCGAGTAATCGAGGAGGACATGAAGGAGAACTGTGTAGGGTGCTCTGTGAAGCACCCAAGCCAGCGTCGGCACACGTGCCTGTACGACCCCAAACCATTTGACTTCTTTAACAATTTTGAAAAGTTGATCAAAAAGCTGTATAGACTGTGGTTTAAACATGTCATCACGAAAGCGGTCGCGGTGTTCAATCCCCACCCCTCGCCTGTGAAAGTACAGGGTGCTGTTGAGGCCGTCATGTGTGAGCTCGAAGATTAAATAAATGTACGGGAGAAATTGCGCGAGTTGAAACGTGATGTTGAAGGGTCAGATTACGAGTGGGCTATAGATGATGCATATAATGATTTCTGTAATTTGCACACATGCGAACCACCTCAGGTTGCTGTGTAAATGCTGAACTATGCAATCAAAATGTTTCTGACAATTTTTACATACTTTTTAAATAAAATGAGTTGACTCAAAAACACTGTGTCATTATTGCCAGAGGCTCACAATGGATGATAAGCACTTGAAACGTGTCTATTATACACCAAACCCTGGGTCTTTTGAAGGCCCCGACAGATTATACAGATCTCTGATAGATGAAGAAGGTGTGTGTAATATAAATAAGAAACAAGTTGTGTTATGGAAACCTGGAATAACGGGTCGGGATCCAGATATGCGCGCAAACGTGATCTTTAATGATCGCACAGGAGTCCTAGGACTCGGGGCCAGAGGCGAGGAGGATGGTCGTCGTGGAGAAGCGAG
>JAODJX010000097.1:31102054-31112327 GCA_026776945.1 Isichthys henryi | reverse complement strand
GAGTTATATGCACGTATGGAATGCAATCCAGCAGGTCAGGTATCGTGAATGAAACACTTAATTTTGAAATTTCTCAAGTTGATTCACCCCCCACCCCTCCAGCATACGAACACGTACGCGAAATTCGGTCAAATTTTTAGACCCGCCTCCCTCCTTCCGTGCGTACGTACTAAAAGTATGGCCCCATATTAGGATTGCACCAATTTAACATGCAATATTGTGAAGTAAAATTTCTACATTGCATTTTATATTATATAAGAGTAACAGAAACTTTTACTACTTTAATGTCCAACCCAGTCTACAGTCCTTATGACAACATATCTGTGAGAACCTGTTGTTGCACATGTTATACTATCTGCTGGGTTGTTTTAAGGGGTTGGGCTTGGCCCCTTAGTTCCAGTGAAAGGCACTCTTAATGCTTCATCACGGCAAGAGATTTTGGACAATTTCATGCTCCCAACTTTGTGTGAAGAGTTTGGGGACGGTCCCTTCATGTTCCAACATAACTGCACCACACCAGTGCACAAAGCAAGCTCCATAAAGACATGGATGATGGAGTTTGGTGTGGGTGAGAAATATGACTGGCCTGCACAGAGCCCTGACCTCAACCCCACAGAAGACCTTTGAATGAATTATAATGGAGACTGTGAGCCAGGCCTTCTCGTCCAACATCAGTGGCTGACCTCACAAGTGCTCTACTGGAAGAGTTTAAGCTGATATAGATGCAAAGGGTGGACCAACATCATATTAAAGCCTATGAATTAAGAAGGTCCATGTAGGTGTAAAGGCAGCTATCCAAGTACTTTTGGCAATATAGTGTGTTTTAAGTTGATTTGAGGGGGATATAGGGCTCTCGAAGGAACAAACAAGCACACTTAGGTTTGCTTGTAAAAACTATTTATTACAAGAAATACAAAATAACCTTGCATTAAAATTTATATCAAAATATTGGATCAAAGGGAATGTAAAATAATTCCATAACACAAGTGATATCCAATGGTATTATAAATCATAAACAATAATCAAACTGCCAATACAACTGATTATATGTATATATAAAAAGTAACAATAAAACATGCATACATAAGAAGTACCAATTAATATTATTGTTATTGTGATTCTTATAAAATGATAATTAATCCCAATAATGATTAAATCAGTACACAGACATTGCAAAGCTATTCACACTCGGACGTGCCATCATCACCCACCTTCACTCTTAGACTGAGGAGCTTGTTTCAGTCCTGGCAGGAGACCAACACGTGAGTCCCGAGAAAGTGCCGGGCGATGCGCGCTCTATTCCACGGCTAAGCTCCAACCAGCACTAAGATCTCCCCCCTTCCTTTATACTAATTTTTGGGCATTACGTGTGGGCAGGGGATGAGCTGGCCAGACTCACCCCTCCCCTCAGGCAAGGCATTCTCAAATTTCCAGTCTTGTCCGGGTAATGCGGCTTGCGGTTAAAATTAAAAATACAAAAACAAGTTCCCATAATGAACACATTCCCCTTTTCTCTAGATAAGATCAGTATCCCACACACCAACTGCTAGATATAGTTTCAATCAAAAGTAATTAGACAAGTATCCTTGATCAACTTCCCCTTTCTCATGAGAACATCTTCTGAGAATAAAATAAGCGGCCCACACACTAATCGATAATGTAAAAAACACATGTTGGACCACCCTTTCTTCCCAGGAAAACCCTTAAAAAATTAAAGTAAGCATCCTTGAATGGTGTTAGCATCTCATTAATCAGAAATAACAAGACAAGTGTCCTTGAACAGAATAAGTATCCCAGGACAAGAGTTCTTGGGACAAGATAAGCTGATTCTTCTCATGAGAAACAAGTTATACAATTCAACCTTGACACAACAATATTATGAGTGAATCACAGATGATATGGGCGCTGTATCTGAATTTCAGGTTGATTAGTCCACACACGGTCAGAATCAATCCACACCTCAATCACCTCATATGTATGTCTGCTACGTGGAGTTGGAGATACTCCACCAAACTGTGAGTAATGAAGCTGGACAATTACTACCTACCAAATCATCAGAGTAACAGCGGGACATTCAACATATTTCTTTTATTCTATGCTACTTACGGGGCCACCTGTGAGTTTGTCTTAATACATAGTGAAACCATCATCAATGTATGATTAACTACAAGATTCTTGGATTAGACTGCACAACTTTTTACCATGTACCAATTACATATTATTACATTACTTGTTGAATGTAAATGTTAGTTGGCTTCTGATTTTCATCTATACTGAACCATTCCATGACATGTAATGACTACAAGTGAAATGGGCATATTCAAATCTGCCAATATAGAATATGAATGAGACCCGAGTAGCAAGAGAAATTCTTGTGAATCATTCCTCCCAGACACAATAAAACTCTTGACGATACAACAACAGATTATACTATGGTTACTGTAATCAGTCATTTATTTATACGTCTAAGTTAGCAATACCTTGAGATTTTTATTTTATTCAGATAAACAATGCAACTAAGACTATATATAAGAAATGGTGTTAGCATCTCATTAATCAGAAATATACGTCTAAGTTAGCAATACCTTGAGATTTTTATTTTATTCAGATAAACAATGCAACTAAGACTATATATAAGAAATGGTGTTAGCATCTCATTAATCAGAAATAACAAGACAAGTGTCCTTGAACAGAATAAGTATCCCAGTAATATATTTTATTACTATATATTTGAAATATATCCACAAACTGTTACACATGATGACTTACATCCCACGTCTTCATAAAAATTGAGTCATCCTCATGCAGATAAGCAGGAAGAGCACGGAGGACAGCAGCACGCCTTACATGGATGTCAACTTATTCCTTCAGTAAGATAACATTGATTTACTGTGGTTGCTAAACAGCACTAACAGCCAACGCTATGCATCCTTACAGTGTGTTTATAGATGAGAAATCAACCACTGTAATACTTTTATCAGGCACAAGAATTGTAACCAACTGACCTGGAAGTCATATAGCCTGAAGATCTGATCCAGAACTTTAGAGACTTTCCCTGTATGAGCAGCCTTCTTCGTAAGCAAGCTCTGAAGACGGGGAGAATATTGGTCCAACACAGCATAAAAGTGGTTCTTCAAGTTGATATTCGTAAGTCTGTGAAACTCAGTACAAATCTGCACAAACATGACAATCGGACAATGGAGTACATGTGAACATTGAATATTACAAAAATAACAATGATAAAGCAAAACATTTTAATGTCATGTCTGGTGTAAAATTCATACACAATTCTAACTTATTTGATGCAAATATGAAGTTTACTTACCCAACTTATTACTGACACAGGCACAAACCTGAATTAAATGCAATACAGCTGCTCAAATAAGTACAGGTATAAGGAAAATATTTTTACCTGTGACTCTATTTTGAGGGCAAGCCAACGTTCCAGGGTCTCTGCAATGGGCAGCCCATCATTGATGACCTCGTTGCATCGGCGGGGCAAAAGGTGGACTGCATTAACTTTGTAATTAGGACAAGTTTTTTGTCACTCATCTTAGCCTCATCTACAATTTGCAGTCTCAGCTGTTCAAAGCTTGCAGCATCTTCACCTCTTGGGAAATTGGGGAGGAAATTCACTTCTGCCTTCTTGGGTCTTTTGATGTTAGAGTGAGGGACTTGCTTGTCTGGGTTGTTTTAACTCCTCTTCCCAGAATTTACTGCTACGTCATGAACTCCAGCTCGGCTCAACTTAATTCGGTAGTTACCCATTTTAAACTTCAGACTAGTTTTCCAACCATATCACCCTGTCTGAGATCCTGGCTCTTTTAGACAAGGATGCTTAGTTACAATTGCTTCTGCTGCTAGGAAAAGGTGGGCACTGGAAACACTTGGGGCCATTTCTCAGCCCTGTATTGGGCAATATTTCTGTATCATTTGATGCTACTGAACTGGCATCACTTTCTGATTGTACAGCTTTTAGTCCTGCCTTCTGTGGAAGTTCCTCAATGTCTACAAGGGAGCACAGTTGCCTGTCAAAATCAGGATCTTCATATGATAAGCTAAAGTCAAAGTCCAACTTAAACTTTTATTTTATCATTGTTTTTAGCTCATTCACAGATTCTGGTTGTGAAGCTAAAGTCATTTTTCTGACAATCCCTGTCGAGGTATGGACATGAAGTAAGAAATATTGAGTCACCATGTCCCGTTGTAAAAATAAGAAGAAAAAAAGGAATACCTTAATAAATGTGTTCATTTGTGTGGGTATACATTCTGCCCATATCATTTCAAACCTTTTCCAAATCCATTTTAATCTCTGGTAAAAATATATCTTTTCTGTGTTAACAGCAAATGTCCATCAGCAGGGTATGCTGCACCTCATACTGTATCATTTAAATCTGACAGCTGATGCACAGAGAACTTGTCTGATGATGTCAGCTCAAATGATCTTAAATGCTTAATGTACCAGCTGTCATGGCTCCTGCAAAGAAAGCAAACAGAGTTGTTCACAAGCAGAATAAGTTCAATCCTGCTGAAATTTGGAGGTCCTCCTGTGTGGCTTGCAGAAACAAACATTCCATTTGTATACTCTGTGCCATTTATGGTGACCTTTGGTGTACTGTGTATGTTTTGGCAATCAGTCTTGGTCTCTATGATATCTTTTGCCACTTGTGGTAAGGTATCAACTTGGACAGAGGTGAATCATGTGGCTTGTGTGTCAGGTCCGAAAAACAATGGCGCATTGAGATGATACGGCATCATGTACTGATGTCTGGTAGCGAGGGGTTTCAAAATGTTCTTGAAATTATTTGTGTCCTGCATCACCCCTTTGAAAAAACTATCTTTTCCCTCAAACCTCATGGTCCATAGGTGAACCAGAGGCCCAAAACGTTTTGTCAGGTCTGGGTAGTGTTCAATATAATGATGCTTTGGATGGAGCTTTAAGTCGGGAAAGGCTGCTTGAAGACCTTGTCTGTGATCAGTTATTTTAGTCTGCATGGATTCCTCTGCGAAAGATGGAGACAACACTAGCTGAACAATTTCTTTAAGATCCATCAGTATTGCCCAGGCTTCATCTCCTTCATGGACTTTACTTCCTACCATGAGAGGTAATATCCACAGCAAAATGGAATTTTCATGCCCATTTCCACCAATACTATAGTTTGGCTGCAAAATTCTTTGGTATTGGTTGTGGTTTGTCAAGTCTATCAGAGTGCTGTTATGGAAATGTGTGAATTTTTGTCTTCAGATATTCAAGGGTGAAATATTTTAGTTGAATCATTTCACAGATATACAAGACCAGCTCAACAGGTACAATATCTTCAAACAGGTCATGAAGTATATCAAGGCAGAAAACCAGTATTGGGATGAAAACACTGCAATGCCTTACTGAGAACACACCCGTAACACCGAGATGAGATAACGTCCTCTGAAACACTGCACGAAGCCTGGAAGACCATGAGCAGCCAAACTGTCAGCTGCCACACACAACACAGTGCCCCTGACACACTGATCAAGAGTTTCAGAGAAAATGCCATCCTGCTTGAGAGTGTGCAGATCTTTTATCAATGGAGACAAAACACTTTCATAACCACACTTCTGCAAGTCATGTACTTTGCATGGCAGAGCTATCTGAATAACATGCAAGCTGGACCTATATTTACTTCTAATATTCCAATATTTACAAATTGGCAAGCAACCAATCTACTGCACAAAGCTTGTGGATCTTCCTAGCTGTGCCTAAAGGATTTGCTACTGTAGTTCAAGGTCATCCACCTACAGAATCACTGACAATTTCAACTCTGCAGCTTCTGACAGTAATTTGTTTTCTTTAAAATATGCTCCATTTTCATGTGATATGTATATTTCAGGTAGCGATTGTTTGGCCTCTTGGATTTTATCAAGAAGATCAGTATGTTTAAACATTGCTTGAAGTATCTGTAATATACACTGAACATACATTGCTGTGTGTCCACTAGACTTTACAGTACACTGCACTGGCATTACCTGAGGGAAGGTACTTCTCAGAATTGGTCTTCTTCGCTTAGCAATGGACAGCTCTACACCTTCCACAGTAGCTTTGACAGTATTACTTTTCATGATGGCTTCTACTAATTCATTAAGAAGAATGTCACTGATAGACTCCTCATGCTGTTCCAGAACCCTGATGATTGAATCTCTGACAAGAGGTCTGGACAGTGAGAATATCTGTCCCAAGTTGTTAACCATCTCTTGTACAGCCATGTCTGATACATGAAGAACACTGCATTTTCAAGAATAAAGACGCCAAGTTGTTTCTCAACTGAGCTTGTAATTCACCTGCATTGTATCTAGATTCAAGGTGATTGCGGTCAGGAGTATCCAACTCAGGAGAATTCTGAAAAGGAATAGGTGCATCATCACTCTGAATTAGTGGACTGTCATTTTCTGTGAAGATATTCTTGTTCTTGGGTGGCGCAGTGGTGCAGTGCCTCACAGCAAGAAGATCCTGGAGTCGGTCCCGGGTCCTTTCTGTATGGAGTTTGCACATTCTCCATGTGTTTGCGTGGGTTTTTGACAGGGCCTTCATTTCCTCCCATGGTGCAAAAGCATGCGGGATAGGTTTATTGGTGTGTCTAAATTGGCCCTGTAGTTGTGTGTGTGTGTGCCCGGCGGTGTGTTGGTGACTACCTAGCGTTGGTTCCTACCTCCACCCATTGTTCCCGGGATGGGCTCCAGTCCCACCCCCCGTGGCCCCAGTTGGGATTCAGTGGTTTCAGAAAATGGGTGGATGGATGGACAATCTCGTTCTTAAAATCAGAGACATTCCCCTCTGGATGATTCCTACTTTTGTGTGTATTGAATAAGTAATACACATCAGTAGAGTAGTGACCATTTTTGAATGGACAATCCACCAAATGACAAAGAGTTTTATAATTGAAGGATTGCTTGAATTCACACTTAGAGCATATGAACAATACAAATTCCTTCTGATTTCCTGTTTGAACAACTGTCGGAGTATGTAACTATGTTATGTGAATTTTCAAGGCATTTACTGACTGAAATGTACAAACACAGGTATCATAGATACAGGGCAGTAGACTGATTGAGGAAATGTTGCTATGGCGCAAACGAACATTTGACAGTTTTAACAAACAGGAATTATGTTAAGAACATAAGAAATTTACAAACGACAGGAGGCCATTCAGCCCATCAAGCTTGTTTGGGGAGAATTTAACTAATAGCTCAGAGTTGTTAAAATCTTACCTAGCTCTGATTTAAAGGAACCCAGGGTTTTAGCTTGCACTACACTAGTAGGAAGACCATTCCATACTCTAACTACATGCTGTGTAAAGAAGTGCTTTCTCAAATTCATTTTAAAATGTTCTCCCTCTAATTTACACTCATGGCCATGAGTTCTAGTACTTAAATACTGAAATAGGCATTTGGCTGAACAGCATCCAGACCTGTTAGAATTTTATATACCTGGATCATGCCCCCCCTTAGTCTCCATTGCTCGAGGCTAATCAGATTCAGGTCAGTTAACCTCTCCTCTTAAGACATTCCTCTAAGACCAGGAATAATTTTTGTAGCCCTACGTTGAACCTCTTCCAAGGCAGCAATGTCCTTTTTAAGGTATGGTGACCAAACCTGCACACAATATACTAGGTGGGGTCTTTCCAAGGAATTAACTAAACCTAGCATCACCTCCCTTGACTTAAACTCCACACACCTAGAGATGTAACCCAACATCCAGTTTTCCTTTTTAATTGCTTCCCCACAGTGTGGGACATGGAAACATCAACATACACATCAAGGTCTTTCTCATAATCAGCTACCTTTATTTCAGTGGAACCCATAAAATATCTGTACTTTAAATTTCTGCTCCCTTCATGGGTTACCCTGCATTTATCTATGTTAAACTTAATGTGCCAGATATCAGCCCAGTCGCTAATTAAATCAAGATCACGTTGTAGCTTTTGTGTTGCTAGATCAGTATCTGCTACACCACCCACCTTGTTGTCATCTGCAAATTTAACCAGTTTACTGTATGTATCGGTATCAATATCATTAATGTAAATTAGGAACAATAGTTGATCCTAAAATTGAACCCTGCAGTACCCCACTATGAATGCAGGCCCACTGTGACATTGTGCCTCTAATAACTACTCACTGCTTCCTGTCTGTTAACCAGTATACGATCCAAGCTGTTACAGTTGCTAAAATCCCTGCAGCTTTGAGCTTAACCCTCTATAGTCGACGGCATCATTGGCGATGCCGCGTATCTTTCTCGTGTAATTCAATTCATAACTCGCTGAAATCGTATTGTAGAAACATGAAAAAAACGCTGACTAAATCCGTAATCTGTCTTCTTTTCAAAACGTCAATTGTCGGAAGTATAGAAGTTTTTTAAATTAGGTTAAATCAGCAAAAAGTAAAGCATGTCACTTTTCTTTGTTTTACCTGCACTGGGGGTGTGTAGTGCCGCCCTCACCTGAAGATTGCGATTCGCATTCTGAATAGCTGCATTTCCGGTATATTCAAATAGCGTTCACATGGTAATTTGATAAACAACGCAACGGTGAAATGCGATCCAGATACATCCCTATCAGCACCATAAAAGGGAGGGGGGGGGGGGTGTAGCTAGGTGCGAATGGCTCATGCATACACTTGAGTGAAGTTGGCCCCCCATATGTTTCAGATTTCAAGCAAACTGGTCTTAATCGTATGTGCCGTTAAAACTATCCTTTGTGCTGCTTTAGTTTCTGAGATATTAATGTTTGTTTACATGGTCACATGATGCCAGTGTGACGTTACTTCCCCATTTGCCTCCGAACTGATCTCAATAGTTTGTGCTGTTTAAAAATTGTCTGTACTGTTATTCTTCTGAGTTATACCTCTTAGTTTACGCCTTTACATGATCATGTTCTCATGTTAACAGAAGGTGGAGCGTTTGATGACTCCATGACAAAGCTGGACGTAGATCAACTTAGTCAGCCCCGCCAGCCAGATACCGCATTTCAGGATCGTGCTGAATATTTTCACAAATGACTGACCGTTACATACTGCCTCATTATGTGCAGGCTTGACCCAGGTTATCATCTGTTCTACCAACTCAGCACAGCACAGTACATCCATTCCTTGAGATGTGGGAGTGAAAAAGCAAAACGACAGTATGGAAAGTGGCTCTTGCAGTATGAAAAGTGATTTTGTGCCATTGGTAAAGCACATCACAGAACTCTAAATTTTGTGCAGCTATAAGGTAGCTAGTGAACGCCCCAGCACCAAACGTGACCAATTAATGCTTAATACTGTACAACACTGTATAATATACTCCGGTCATTTTGCCTGCACTATGTTTTTTTATGTCTTTACCGTCCCATGGACCCTCTTACTTACTGCACATGGCAGTTAAATAAAAATGTCCCATAAATAAGTTTTACTTTTTTTTTTTAAATTACAGCAAAAAATATGTATGTCTGTTTGTATGAATACATATGTATGTATGTGTGTGTGTGTGTGCTTAGTTAATGTACAGGTATAGATCTCACAAATATTAACGCCCCTTTTATGCTGAAAGTTGCGACATATTCAATGAAAGGAGCCCAGAAATACAATAGTGACATGAGTTAGGTTTTTCTTATTTATTTATTTATCCAACTGAATGTTTCAACTACACCATTTAGTCATCTTCATGTAACCAAGACTTTTGTGATCAGATATCTGGGATCAAAACAAACTTCCACCATTGCTTACTATGTACTTTTATAATGTTTCTGCAAGTGTTCCAAACTGCATTTTACAATGTCTATACTTTGATGTCAAATTACAAACTTTACATAAATCTGACAATTTTCTTGAAGGAAAATATAACAAAATAAGGGAAATGTAAGTTTCTTTAATTTTGACTGCTTTTCCAGCAAGATTTATTCTCTCAATCAGCGTGCAAACTTATAAACCGATTACAAGTCACATCCTGACTCTCCTCAAGTAACAGAAACTGAACAGAAGAAAAACTTTTGAATATATGGACAACTCTGCACACAAGACCAACTCTGAGCTAAATCATGATCAAATCACATTCATTTTCAAATGAATCAAATCAAATCAAATCAACCGATAAGTAATAATTTGACAGTGAAATATGGTGCCTGAAAAGAGATTACTCCAGGGGTCTCCAACTCCAGTCCTGGAGGGCTACCATCTAGTAGGTTTTCTATCCTACCAGGCTTCTGATGAGCCACACCTGTTCCTGATATTTACCTGAGAACAGGTGTGGCTCATCAGAAGCTGGTAG
>JAODJX010000097.1:31073140-31097463 GCA_026776945.1 Isichthys henryi | reverse complement strand
GATCCTTTTCTTGGACTCTGAAATGCAAGCTGATCAGAGTTGGGGCCTGCGGGGCCTATAAGTTTTATATCCTTACAACAGTTTATTATACATTAAAAGCAGCAAAATATTGACTGTTACTGTTCCCAAGCAGTAGCTGTGCTATCTCAGTTAAAAAGATTTTTGTTTGTTTGTGCTGTACTTCACATTAGGTACAGTGCTCAGAATAAATGAGTACACTCCCTTTGAAAAGTAAAATTTTAATCAATATCTCAGTGAACACAAGAACAATTTCCAAAATTTTGACAAGACTGAGTTTTATAGAACATTTGCATAACTCATGAACATGAAAGTAAGGTTAATAATATAACTTAAATATGAAGGTTACAAAATCTTCAGTTTTACTCAGATCAGATTAGCCAAAAAATGAATACACCCCACAACAAATACTACTACATCTAGTATTTTGTATGACCTCCATGATTTTTATGGACAGCACCAAGTCTTCTAGGCATGGAATGAACAAGTTGCCGACATATTGCAACATCTATCTTTTTCCAATAATCAAGAATGACCTCTTTTAGATGCTGGATGGAGAGTGACGCTCAATTCTGTCTGTCCAGAATTCCCCATAGGTGTTCAATTGGGTTCAGATCAGGACACATATTGAAAACTGAATCACTGTCACCCTGTTCTTCAGAAATGTAACAGTGGCCTTAGATGTGTGTTTTGGATCATTGTCATGTTTTAAAAGTGCCCAATGACCAAGAGCACGGAGTGATGGTAGCATCTGTCATGCCCCCTCATACCCCATGTGGAATCCCCATGTTTACCAGCAGCTTCCTCTTTCTGTTAATTAGTCCTGTGTATTTCAGTCCGCGTTCGAGTATGTTTCCCGCGTACTGTCATTGACGTTGCATGTGCCCAGTGTCCTGTGTAGGATTAATTCCTATTAAATCCCTCCGTTCCCGAATCTTCATCTCCCCACCCCTGCTTCCCTAGTCCGAATTGTGACAGAATGAGAGGACTCCAACTGAAGACGCCTGCCCTGACCGAGGAGCAATACCTCGGTCTCATGAATGAAGCTCTTCATTGGCTTGAGCAGCCTGAGGTAAGGTGTGACCCCGTGCTGTGAGTCCTTGCCTTCCGGACAAGGGATACTCTCGAGAAGATATCTCTGTCTGAAGATGCACACCTCGCAGAGAAGGTGTATGAACACCTGCGGCAGCTGAGACGCAGGGTGGCGGAAGCAAATTTAAAGCAGGTAGCCACAGCTTGTGGCTTGCCTTACGGTCCTCTGGCAGAATTGCCAGAAGTACCCCAAGCTCCACTGGACAGGGGAGGAAAGACAAAGCGGAAAAGCAGATGTCAGGAGAAGACACTGGAGGTCTTCCTAGGGGCCGTCTCTATCTCCGCTGCCTGCCCTGCTATGTGTTGGAAGGAACCCCTCCCGATTCTGAACCCCGCGGTGTTCACACCTGTCGTCATTGCTGCTGCTTTGCCTAATTGGTTGCCAGAAGCCTGCATCGCCGCCGCTTTCCTGCAGCCGCCTGACACTTGTTTGATACACAAACGTGCGCCCAAAGCCACCACCGTCTTCCGGGGTACGTGTTTGGCATGGAAGGGTGCCAGGGCTATTGAGGACACCATCCTGTGGGTCCCCAAGCTTGCAAAAAAGGCACCACCCACCACTGGATCCCTCCAGTGGAGTACCCCAGCCACCACCCCAGTGTGGTAGATCCCAGCCAGGCCCCTGCCTCTCAGTTTCCCGGAAAGGGAGAGGACACCTGCGCCGGGGACGGGTCCCGCCCATCCTGGCTCGCCTTCTATTCCCCTGGCTTCAGCTCGGCGGTTGCCTCCGGTTCCTCCGTCTCTGCGGTCGCCTGTGGTCCCCCTGGCTCTGGCTTGGCAGTCGCCTGCGGGTCCCCCTGCGGTGCCTCGTCGGGCAGCTGCTGTCCCTCCTCTGACACCTCGTTGGTCACCTGTGGATCCCCCAACTCCAACTTGTGAGTCCCCTGCACCTTCGCCGACTGTGGCTGCGCCTTTGCCTGCGGTGGACTCTCCTCCCTCCTTACCTCCTCCATCGGTCCCTCCACCTTCTTTCTCGCCCCCTTCGGTGTCTCCATGTAAACTTTGCTCATCCTCCTCCCCTCCTCTGCTGTATTTTGTTGTGGTGCCTATTTGATTAGATTATTTGTAAACGTCATTTGATTCAATTTGTAGTGTAGACACTAGAACTGTGATTTCCATGTGTCACACGTGTGTTTTCGTAAACAAAACGTATCTTGGACACCAGATGGACTCGTCAGCAATTCCTCCTGGTGAAAGATCTTGTAGTGTGTGACCCCTGTCGCTGATCAGTCATGTAGTGTGTAACCTTCAAGACTCTTGAATACAAGAGGACAAGTCATGTAGTGCGAACTATTCAGCGATCTGACGACTTTAAAAGTCAGGTAGTGCCAACTTAGCATAAATAGTAGCGTAATGAAATGGGAAAAAATATTTAGTTTTTATTGTTTCTGAACAAAAACTCTAACTGAAAAGAGAATTTAAGTTTTAAAACATTTGTTCTACAGTAATCATTTTGTGCATGTTATTTAAAAGAAAAGCCAGAAGAGCAATGGATGGAAGAAATTGTTTTGATATATTAGTTTCTGAACACAAATGACAGCCTTGGAAAAAAGCATGTAAGTTTTAAAACATTCATTATTCTCCAGTAAAAATTTTGTGCAGATTTCATGTTTGCAAATTCAGTTCATTACAGTAATAAAAATATTTTATTTGCCTATAAACTTTGCTAAAAATCTGTCCTCGGTTTTAACATGCACATGATTAACAGCATTTAGTGGTCATGAAAATGTATTGAGATTTAGCATTCACCTAAAAAATGACATACTCTCCCCTACATCAAAGTACATAAGCTGCCTTTATAAGGAAAAAGTATTGGTATTAGTATCGGCAATACTGTCCCTGTATTAACTTGGTATCAGATTGATACCAAATTTTGCAGTATTGAACACCACTACCATGCACCTCTGTAGTGGATGGCCTGGGCAACAATGCCTGGGTACACTGCTGGTTCCTTCCCCTTCAAGACTATAATTTCACAGTTCAACACCAGGTGGAGACAGCTCAGCCACTGCCCACCCTCCTTGCATGCTCCCACCCTTGTGCATCCTGCTCAGTGACCCAAGGCCGTGGTGTAGGAGGAGGGGCATATGATGCAATGATTGCAAACTGGCCAGACATCACCAAGGGCAGATCAGCACCATGTAATCCAATGATAATCATGGTGCCCTTACTAATGGCGTGAGGGTGTTGTAACAGGGCATGGCTGGTGCATCGTGAATTCTCCAGCAGATGGTGGAGCTGTCATCGTTGAAGAAACTTAAAGCCCTTACAGAGAAGAAGCTGAGGGAGAAGAGCAGAGAGGAGGGGGCATGCCCATTGTACCAAAATATATTTTACTCTGTGCGACTAAAACTTCCAGGATCTTAATCTCTTGAGCCTTATTACTTTTGGCACTAGTATATAAAGCAGGGGTGTCAAACTCTAATCCTGGAGGGCCGGAACCTTGCACACACCTGATTTAACTCCTTGCAGCACCTTGTGCTAATTCCCACACAGCCCTTGAGCTGAATCATTTGTTCTGGATCAGGGAAAGAACTAAGCTACACAGGGGTCCAGCCCCCCAGGACTTGAGTTTGACTCCCCTGATATAAAGCCTCACTTCAAAATTTAGTGTTAACAGAACCTAGTAATTAATCACATAGTTTTTTTGTCATTAATCGCAATTAAACACACCTAAAATTAAATCATACATTTTTTGTACACTGTGCTGCCAGACCTGGGAGGGGCAGGGACTTTTGTTTTGAAGTGTAAAGTGACTTTTATTCTGAAGAAGGAAGAGGAAGTGGATAGTGTTCCCCCAAAAGTCACTGAGATATAAAGAAATATACTGTTGAGCAGCAAGCTTAAAACCAAGAAGCAAGGACTGGGATGGACCTAACTAACTGACTGATTAGCTAACTAAACTAAGTAACTGGCTAATTTGGTGACTCAGAATAAAATGAGAATGAGAATAATATGAGATTAACAGTTTGAGATGAAGCTTGTACTGTAACCCTGAGGTGGGCCAACAGCTTTTTCAGGTTTAGGCAGAAGTTTAGTCAATACCCTAATAACCTGACAAACACCAAATCCCTAAATTAATGTAGGATTAAGACAAGGGAAGTATATGGGTCATTCTCATGAATTCTTTACCATAACATCAAATTTCTATAATTTTTAAAATTACTTTGAAAACAGATTCAAATTATACAGCTTCATTGTCAATTTTGTCTCACGGTTACTAACAAGCAGAAGCATTTTGTCAAATCCTGGGCAAGTGTTATGGAGATAACAGAACTAACCAAAAATCGAACAAAAGGAAACGCTTTATCATACAGATTATTTTTTTTATTGTGGATTTCATGCAATAAGATTGAAAGATTTAAAAATATTTTACTAGTATGATGTTCTTTGAGTTTTTGCTGCATGTTGGGGAAAATGGTTTAAAAAAAATCAAATCAGAGCAAGAAATGATATAATTGTAATACATCTAAAATGTATAAGGTATATGTAATGTCAGTTGCTGTACACTGTACAAATACTGATTTAATGGTTTAACGTAGGCTTGTCATGTATAAATTCCTTCCCAACAAAATACTTCTTGTAAGCAAGTACAAGCTAAATTTCAATGCTAAGACTTGATGCAGAAATGGTAATAAAACACAAGAGGATTATAAGTAGGGATGTTAAACGATTATTTTAATCTCATGATTTGCTGATTAATGGCATTTACCACATGTACATATAATAATATGTTACCCAACAGGTGGATCAACACATTATTTAATTACCAACCGTGTGATCGATCTAAAGTCTATTTATCAAATGTCTCTAAAAACAGGAGAAGCATTGAAAGTGCACTTAGTAACGAAAAACATTTTAAGATTTTAAGGTAGAAGCCTTCAATATAATAAAAGTACTGCAAATGACATTTTTATGATATGCATGCCTCTGGCAGTTTTTAAAAATTAAATAGACCAGGTAACATTAGGTTCACTATGAGCCGCTTGTTTTGATTTCACCTGTAAATTTTGGGATTGGGGGGCGACATGGTGCTGGAGTGGTAAGCACTGTTGCCTCACACCTCTGGGAGCAGGGTTCAAGACTCCGCCTGGGTTACATGTGTGTGGAGTTTTTATGTTCTCCCCCTGTCGTCGTGGGGTTTCCTCCGGGTACTCCAGTTTCCCCCCACAGTCCAAAAACATGCTGAGGCTAATTGGAGTTACTAAATTGCCCGTAGGTGTGCATGCATGAGTGAATGGGGTGTGAGTGTGCCCTGCGATGGGCTGCCCTTCCTTCCTGGGTTGTTCCCTGCCTCATGCCCATTGCTTCTGGGATAGGCTCCAGACCTCCCACGACCCAATAGGATAAGCGGTTTGGAAAATGGATGGATGGATGGATGGATTCTGGGATTGTATGCAATGTCATGACCTAAACTGTCACATTGCTATGCAACTATGAAGGAATATTATAGATGAAAATCTTTGCTCCTGCTATTCTCCTATTTGTGTTAATGAATGTATTATTGACAAATTGTTAATGTGGTAAAGTGAGGAGAATGGGACAATGCAGATGCATGGATGCAACCAGACTATGCCTCCCTGGGAGTTTCCCAAGGAGTGTTAACCCAACCCAGAATGTCACCCAGATTCATTCACCATGACAGGCAGAGGCATGTCTCCAGCTAACAAATATAAATGTATTAATATACAGAGTGATACTATAAAGAAATACAACCATTATATGAAAAATGAAACATGACCCCACTAGAAAACAGCCCCCTACAGCTGACCTTGATCCAAACACCACAGAATAGGAGTTAATGAGGTCTGATGAGGAATGATCTGAGTGGTAGGGAGGTACAATCATTGAAAGGCCACCCACGTGCTCCGTGCATACAAACACCAAGTGTGATGTACCGTGCGTGAGCGGAGAGCGAGGAAGCAACTCCAGGAGTCAGGAATCCAAACAGACGTATTTAAGGGAGGATGAAGAGGATCGGGGGAAAACGGCAACAAACATTAATAACAGATCTGACGCAGACGGATTTAGACGTGGACTAAATAAAGGAAACAAGCCGAAATAACAAGAAACAGCTGGGCACAATCAGGGAAGCACACGTGGATGATCAGGGGCGTGGCACACTCGAGGATCGGACGCATGGGTCATGTCACTAAGCAGTAACAGTTATTTAGCAGGTAATTAAAAACATTGTAGTTCAATGGCATCTAACCTCCCCCCCACGTCCTCCCCCTCCCAGATTCACAGCCCAGCTAACAGTCGGACTGGCAGCAAGGATAAAATCGAGTCCAAGACTCCAGCCACAAAGACATACTACTCGGGACGCAAGAATTAAACATAAATCAAATTCAAATACAATTTTAACAAATTCAAAGCACAATTAAATCAGCACAATGCTGAAAAACAAACATGCAGATAAAAAAGTGCTGAAACCAAAACCACAGTGAACAGGGGAGTAGGGGCATGTAGGAGCAAATCAGCAAATCAGCAGCATCGAGTCTTGACGTCTAAATCCCTACAATTCAAAGAAATCAATGTCATTCATATAACAGCAACAAAACAAGCACTCAAGCAGCAGCTCAAAATTAATAAACCAAATGGCAACGTCGGGTCCCAGGTGCTAAAAAGAGACAGCCCTCCAGATGAGTGGCCAGTGGAAGCAGTCAAATGACACCTAGCTGCCCTGTTTATTTTCCATCCATCCATCCATTTTCCAAACCGCTTATCCTACTGGGTCGCGGGGCCTGTTTATTTTGAATGCACTAATTAAGGGCACTAAATAGGCAGAGCAAAGACATTTCAGTCATAGCCAGTAATCTACCCTATATTAAAAAAAAACAATTAATGGCATCTCAAATATCCAGGACTCTGAGTAATGTTAATATACCATGATTGACATTGATGTATCAATGAATTGTTCATTCATTCATTTCCTTCATTTCCCCATGTATCCTATGCAGGATCACAGGGGTCTGAAGCTTATCCTGGAAACAACAGGCGCAAGGCAGGGAGAAACCCAGGATGGGGTGCCAACCCATCACAGGGGTGTCTTCTAATTGGCTCTTATTTCTCTCACACTCTCTTGCACATATTTTGCTTTTGATCTCTATCCCTGTGTATCTAAGACAATTCCTGATCAAGCATACATGACGGAAAGGCAAAAATCTGGGAAGAAACTGATGTGTGACTCAAGACAAACCATGAACCAGGACAAAGCATTAAAAGACTGAACAAACAGACAACAAAGCCACAACTACAAACACTGACATGGAACAGACAAGACAAACAAAAGACAGCCTTGAGCAAAGCTCACTGCTTTAAGGAACCACCTACTAGCCCAATAGCAGAATCAAACTAAGTATCTGATGGCACTTAGTAGGCATGTAACGATGAATCGTATCGAATCGTGAGTTGAGTGTATCATTACATCCACTGGAAAATCCACATACACTGATTAAACTGAGAGGTGCAGAGACACAGCATCAGCTTGTACCAGCCCAGGGAGTAACAGTTTCAGTGCATCTGATTCAGTCCAGAGGCTTAGCTTTATTTCATCAGTCTAGTTCAGACACCGGCAAAGTGTCTGATTCACTCACCTTAGGGGCTACAGCAAAGTTTATTACTATATAATATTATGTCTCCTCAACTTCAGTAAACCAAGTGACTAAGCAGAAACCAAGTTATCAGTTTGTAATGTATTACAAAAATAATCTGATGTGTACTAATTCTGTCTGAGAATAGCAGTAACACCACTATTTAGGAATTCATTAGCATCTGGCAGTTTCAAAGCTAATCAAAATTTCATGAATCGCTAGGGAGGAACAATACATATTAATAACAATTCAAGTGGCTGTTTGGGTACATAATACAACAGAAAAATAAATCCATCCATGTTGTGTATTCACTTATCCTATCTGGGGTTCTGGATCCGGAAACAGATGCTAAACAGACACTGTCCAAGTGTCTCTTAGGCTATTGTGTAGACTCCTCCTTAAACCTCTTACCAAAAGGGGGTGAAAGCATGTCCACAGAAACCTGCCCCCGTCTCGACTGCCTGCCTGTAATTGCTCTGACAGAAGCCTTTTCAATTCCACACGGTCTAGAGCACACTAATCCTGCACTGACTGCTTACAAACTGCAGGGGGCAGAATCACATCTCACGATAATTTCTAGCAGCTAGCCCAGTGTTTCAAATTTGCGCTTACTTGTTTATTGAAAAGCAAGTCCTGTGTGGCGCAGTGCCATCAGGCTCTATGAGGGGAGGGGGTCCTACTAAAACTCACAGCTGGGGAGGCCGCGCCAAGTGCTTTTTCACTTGTTTGTTTTCATCCAATTGCCAGATGCCCTGCACACAGTTTGTTTTATGCGGCAACAGAATTTATTCTTAACTTAGCTGTGTTGTTCTGATGAATAAAAGTAATATTGAATCTTAATCTTTTCTGTCGTTCATAATCCCCTAATAGATTCCAGCCAGTTCTTTCCATTATAGCCATTATAAACTCACGGAAGTATAATTTGTTCTGTAAACTCAGTATCTACTCATTTCTGCTCAGCAGCTAAAATGCTTTCCTGCCTTATCTGAAGATTTGGGTCGATGTAGACATTTCCAGTCTGCAGACAGGAGCACGTCTGTTGCGTGGTGACGGAACCATAGACATGACTCAGCATCAGATGGGTTTCTCTATAGTGCCGTTTGGCTTGTCAGTGTCTGCAGTAGCAACTAAGCCAGCTGTTGGGGGTAACTGTGATTCTTTGATGCCATGTGTTGTGTCTTTCCTTCCAGGATGGTAGCACTGCCTGGGGCCCAGCTCACTTCCAGCACTCAGCTTAATTGCTGTAATCTGTGCAAGAAATAACTGAAGTGTATTAAAAACAAACCAACAAAAAAGTGTGAGCTGTTTGAGTGTCTTGAGGGCAGCCGCATGTCCAGGCGGTGTTTCATATTCTTTAACATTAGGAAAGTGTTGCTTTTGCAGTTGATACTCTTGTTATTGTGGGTGCTGTTAATTATACATATTCTTTACAGATGACATCAGGGCTGGAATGGGACTAAAATTTAGCCCAGGCTATGGGGTCCCCCACAACCCCACAGTAAATCTGTACATTCTGCTGAGCAGGGGGAAAGGGGGGGTCATGATGAACTTTGCTGAGCAGGGGGAAACCCCCAGGATACCTTTTGCCAGCCCATATATGCATTGGCCCCCCAGTACGCCAGCCGGCCAATCCAACCCTGCATGATATTCAAAAGCATGTCTGTCACTCCCTCTGCAATGTACGTTTCGACAACCTTCCAAGACCACCAAGCTCCCACCGCTACATGACTTCGGTTTATTATTTTTCCTATCTCTCCAGTGCATTTTCATGCCATTATTCATTTTCTAGGTTATTCACTGTTATTTTGCCTCTCTGTCCCCCATCTTTCTGCCCTCATAATCACACTTGTTGACTCCAAACCAACTAGATCTTACATCAGTGCCATGCTGTTTCAGTTATTCTCAGTCAAGATCTAAATCCAGTATGAAACCTCGACATGCTCATCACCTTCATCGCAGGCTCTCAGGAACCTGTAGATATCTCTACCCTTGCTGGTTCCACTGATCATCTTATCATCTTAAATTATTGCCTGATCTAAAATGAACAAATGAATCAGATGTAATGGGCATAATTTTATTTATGTTATCAAAAATTAATTGATATATCAATATAATTGTGTATTTTTAATTGTTTTTAAATAAACTTTTACATTTTATTTCTGCGAGAGGAAATCCATGATATTTGCAGTAGATTATTATTATTTATTTATTTTTTGTTCTTACATTTTAATTAACAAATAGATTTTTTGTACTAAACAACTGTTTTTAGAAGCTGTACTGGTTTCTGAAGAAGTACTAGTTACAGCTGATCAGGAATACTCGTTTCTAACCATAACACCTTCAGTGAGTATTTCTGGCCAAATTCAAACTGACTGGAGACACATAATCTCAGCTGATCTGACAACCTGACAATGTGGCTGGGTGGTTTGTTTAATTTGATAATTAACAAAAATGAATTTGAAAACCTAATTAGTGCAAATAGGCAGTTGAGATAATGAATATGCCTGGTCCCACTGCGGGTGCATCCAATTCTAGGCAGAACACTGATTGTAAGAGTTATGTTTTAATAGTGACAGTGTTTTTTGTTGCCTGAACATGAAAATGGCTTCTACAAGCAAAAAAATATATACAAATCAGACAGTAAATGATTTGATTATAACCAAGAAGAATATAAATTTTAATTTAAAACATGGAACCCATGTATGCAATAGAGGAAAATAATAAATATCCATCTGTCTTCCAGCATAGGACGGGGATGAAAAGCCAATTCTACGCAGTACAGGGGAATGCAGAATTGCTTAACTGTAAGTCTTTGGGCTATGGGAGGCCACCAGAGACCCCAGTGCAAAATCACACGTACAAAGTTGGTACAGTATAGTATTCAAACCCTCCCATGTGGGTTTATGAGATAACAGTACTGCCCACTGAGCCACTGGGGCTACATTTGTCCTCAAAAGAGGCTAAATTAAAGGGTTCAGTATTTAGCCTTCAAGGTTCATACATTGATACTAGGCTTCTGTAATCTCAAATTCACATATTCCTAGTGATGACTGTGGTATGATTAAAACTTTACATGTATAATTGTGGTTATTGGTTAAACTGCATTATGCAGATCAGTATTTAGATCTGCTGTCTTTTCATGACAAATGTATGTGTTTATGGATCATCATGCTCCTCCCTCTCCACGATTTCCACAGGTCCATTTGGACGTTTCTTCTCAGCATTCCACCCCAAGCCATCCCCCCTCAGATCAAACACATGCTGGACTTGCTCATCTCTGCAGCTTAGGAGGTGACTGGGTGGAAGACCTTGGCAGAGATTTGTGTAAAGTCAGAAAGGATATGGAACCTCTGTTACCTGCTCTCCATTGATATGGGATAAAAGCAGTGGTTCCTTTGGATGTGTGTGTCATCTCCAGCACTTGTGTAGTTGGTAAGGAAGAGGTCAGGTGGCAACCATTATATGGGGTGGGGGGTGGGGGAATTGCATAGGCTGTGGAGGAAGTGACTGCCACATTCTGCTATAAGGCAGGGGTGTCAGGATAAGACTGCCACATCCCTGATGGTGATGATACACAGGGTGACTTTTGGAAAACTTTTGCATTGAGAGTGGGCAACAAATTTGTCTCTGGACAATGTTGATCTCAAAGAGCAAATCTTCCATTCAGATTGCTAGCAGCTGATCACATAACCGAATTGGAACATCCATCTTTGCGATGTCCATCACACTGGCAAAATGTTTTCTGTAATTGGTTATTACTCTTCTTTGATTGGTTGTCTGTTGCTTTGATTAGTTGCCCTGGGTCTCACCTTAATGTCCGTCGCTGGAAAGACTGACAGGCAGCATTGCTCAAAATGTTTCCCCATGTATCAGCACCTTGTGAGTTATATAGGATGAGGCTATGAAAGGGTACTTCCTTTTGTACTGGTACTGAAATGGCCATCCTCAGGGTTAGCCCAGAACAAGGCCGGCTCCATTCCCATTAGTACAGTAAGAGACCAGCATGTAAGGGACTTTTATTGTTTTCTGACATCTTGACTTTTGTCTTAGAATTCCAAATCCTACTTGGGTCAGCTACTTCAGTAAACCTAAACTATGCTCTTGAGACCTTAGCATCAATCAAACAGCCATTTTACCCTGTCACATATTTGAGGTCCCTTCAGGTTGGCAAGGTTACTCCTGTGAAGTTCAGCTCTGCCACAGTGCTGGGGACCTGGAATGGTCTCACCTTTTTGGCCTTTGTTATCTTGCTTAGGTGATGCACATCATGTTACCACTTCTAACTATAATTTTAAAAAGCTGAAAAATTCTGAAGTTTCTTGTTGTTAAGCACTAAGGTTTCATTATTAAATGGATTATAATTGCAATGGCACACTAAATATCTGTATGAATGTAATGCTCGATGCTTAGGAATAAGGGAACCAAAAAGAGAATGATTTTTGGGGATGTTCCTTTCAGATCCTTCACATCATCTTAAAAGAGGATGAGCAGACCAGGCCTGATTTTGATGTGGTTGTGTTCAGTGCCCTGTTATGTTCCCCTGCCGGACTGTAGTAGCTGCTTCCTCCAGTCCCCGAGCTCTGCTCAGCCTGCAACTGCTGATGTGTAGGAGGGCCAAAGCAGCGGCTGCAAAGTGGCCAACCCTCTGTGCTGGCAATCAGCAGCTCATTGGTGCAAGTCACCGACTTTACTGAGGACTCTACTGCAGGCAGCCAAGTAATCTCAGCCCATTCCATTGCCTCCTTTAGCAGAATGATGAGTCATTCTGTTTCCAGGGTTCCTGGGTAAATCAGATAGTGGCAGTACGATTTGAACTGTGATCACACGAGGAGCATGCATACGACGACTGACCCTGATATTTTGTGGGTTGTCTTCTGAATCTTGCTCTCCTTTTCATTGTCCAACAGTCTCTTGAGTGGAACTCGATAGTTTCCACATGGGGAGTTATTGTAAGAGACTGTACTTCTGAATAAGGTGCTACAGCAGTAGAAGCCAGAGAAAAGCTTCACTTTAATATGCAGGGATAAACACTCACCAGCCTATAGTAGCTGCTTCTTTAATGCTGGCTTTCAGAAATCTTAGCTCCTATTCAACAACAACAACAATAAATTTATTTTTGTATAGCGCATTATCACAACATTACATTGTCTCAAAGCGCTTTACAGTACCCGCACACAAAGCCCCCAGTGAGCAAGCCAAAGGCGACAGTGGCAAGGAAAAACTCCCAAGAAGGAAGAAACCTTGGGAGGGACCAGACTCAATTCCAAGAAGCACTGGACACGACTTGCTCCAAATCCCCATTTAATAATTTCAATCAATGGGTAATAAAACCGACAATACATGTCAGTTGTGAATTATACCTTATGCAATGTTTAACATTCAGGATACTTAGGATGGGGCGGCATGGCGGTGCAGTGGTTAGCACTGTTGCCTCACACCTCTGGGACCCAGGTTCGAGTCTCTGCTTCGGTCACATGTGTGTGGAGTTTGCATGTTCTCCCCATGTCATCCTGGGGTTTCCTCCGGGTACTCCGGTTTACCCCCCACAATCCAAAAACATGCTGAGGCTAATTGGAGTTGCTGAAACTGTTGCTAAAATTGCACCTTTAGGTGTGGTGTACATGTGTGAGTGAATGGTGTGTGTGTGCCCTGTGATGGGCTGGCCCCCCATCCTGGGTTGTTCCCTGCCTCGTGCCCACTGCTTCCGGGATAGGCTCCGGACCCCCCGTGACCCAGTAAGATAAGCGGTTTGGAAAATGGATGGATATTTAAGATTGTGCTTGTAACTTCCAGGATAGGCTCTGGACCCCCATGACCCTGCATAGGACAAGCAGGTATAGAAAATGGATGGATATTTCATCAAGCTACTTGATGGTTTCTTTTCCTCAATGTGTTTATCCATCTATCTTCTGAAACCATTTGTCCTATTCAGGGTTGCAAGGGGTCTGGATTCTATCCCAGAAGCTATGGGCACAAGACAGGGAACAACCAAGGATGTGGTGCCAACCCATTGCAGTGCACACTCACACACCATTCACTCACACATGAACAGCTATGGGCAATTTGGTAAATACCATAAGGCTCAGCATGTTTTTGGACTCCAGTGTGGAGTTTGTATGTTCTCGCTATATTGTTGTGGGGTTTCTTTCAGGCAGTGTGGTTTCCCCCTCCCCCCCAGTCCAAAAACAAGTTTTGTTGGAGTTACCAAATGTATTACCCATAAGTGTGAGTGTGCTGTATCCTGGGTTGTTCCCTGCCTTGTGTTTGTAGCCCCCCCGAGTAGAAGCAGTTATGGGAAATGGATGGATGTTTCACCTGGTAGACCATGAACACATAGAATCCCAAAACTTAGCCCATATAGTTGTTTTGACTTTGCATTATGAGCTGTTACTGCAAACCCCATGGGCAGTGATAAATGTGCAGGACAGTCTGATGTTTGTCTTTTGATCAAGACCTACGCCACCTTGGCACATCATCCAGATTAGAACTGACTTTCAGATTCACGCAGTTGATTTTGAGGTGACAGGTTTTTTGGCATTTTACTTTTCTTTACTGTAAAGATCTAGTTTGACAGTCATGCAAAGCTGCTGCGTGCCTTTTAGCTGATAGGGGTTAGATATGCTCATTGTGGCCCCTTCATATTCACCAGTGCTCATATGCATTTTAGTGTTCATCTCATGTAAATCTTGTACTCTGCTTCTGAATGCATATGCAAGTATAGGGCCTGCGCTTTGAAAACCCATGAAGCTGCCTCCTCTTGCTTACATCCGCCTTATTTCACAGGGCAGTAGGTTAAAGTCAGAACAAGTAGCAGGTGTAGAGAATATGTTTTAAGACCAGTTGACAACTACACCTTTACCTCTATCGCTTTTTAGGAATGGGGGAAATATTAATGGCTGAGTGAAAGTTGGACAGTGCAGTGACATTCTTCTGGAGAACAATATGGCAGTTCTTCTCTCCTTAATAAACACATACTGCCGGACAAACCTGACCTCAGATGGAGTGTGAGACTTTTGACTGGTGAGTCACTGAATCCACATGCTGGGGTCCTCAGCTTTAATTCAAGCTGCTTCTTCTCTATCTGTTCATCCATCAGACAGTTTTCTTCTGGTTACCCCGCAGTCCTAGACACTTGCCCACGAAATCTCCGCCACCTGCTGTCTCTCAGCAATTTGTCATGCAAAACATTAAAGAAAGTCATACTGATGCAGAGAATTTCGGGATGTTAGGCACTGTGAGCTTATCGAGCCTGTGGTTCCGCTGCCAATCATCCTTCAGCAGCAGGTCCGGTTGCAGAGGTGAAATGAGGCTTTCTGTCCTGTCAACGCTCCCCTGAGTGTCAGCCGAGAAGCTGACGGGGGGATTTCCAGCGCTTTCCGGCGCTTTCACTTCGCTCTCATCCAGCCCTGCACAGCAACATCGACAGTGTAAATGTAATTCCAGAGTCTGGCTGTTCCTCTCGTCTTCTCTTCTCTTTTTCAATACACTCATTTGTGCCCTGCATCCATTCATTCCATTTGTCAAGATAAAAAAAAATGATGAGACAATGAAAGGGAAAAAAGATGCGAGAGATGCGATAGGAGTGAGCTCCAGCATAGAGGGTGGAGTGTGTGTGAGCTCTCTCTGTCTCACTCCCTCCCTTCCTCTACCCCACGCCCCCTTCCAGCTCAGTGAAAGCGATGAAGTGTGTGTGTGTTTATATGTATGTGACTACTGCCTCTTCCTGCCCTATTCCTGCTCACAGCTTCCGAGGACGAGCTGTGAAGGAGAGAGAGCAGCGGAGGCTGGCTTGAGAGAAGCCGGAGTAGTCAGGAGCAGCGTGCGGCAGTAACCAGCGGCAGCGATCGCCACGCTCCGTCCCTCTCAGCCTCCTCCCTGACGCTCAGAGACGCTCGCTGACACACGCCGCTGGCACACAGGCATGCGGGATGGATGTCAGCTAGGCTGAGAGAGAGGTGCTCACATCTGCTAATGCTGACAGACAGTGCGGCGAGACTTTGTTGTGTGTGAATCTTTGTGTGTGTGAGGGAGTGTGCATCAGTGTGAATGAAGGAGCTTTGATGTAAATGTGTACTAAAAGAGAAAAAGATTTTATTGGCGGTTTGATTACTATCTGACATACAGGAATGACTTTGTTGCCTCAGTCTTCCCTTTGAATAAACAGTTTAAGTGCTAGTATGATGGTAGAGAATGATGTCCCGAAGGGCTTTTCCTGTTTCTCTGCCTCATATTCGCTACCCCTGACTCTAATGGAGGGCTGAAGGCAGGTAGGAGAGTCGTGTGTCTGTCTGTACTTACGGGAGTGTAAGGAGCATCTTCATTTCCCATCTTCTCACTCTCTCTTCTGCTTCCTGCAGGACGTGTGGCAGTCTGGGGAGGTGGTGGCCCTGTCCATCATGAAGGACCTGAAGGAGAGCAGTGGCAGCGACTCGAGCTCAGGCAGCTCTGAGCCGTCTTCCTGGCAGATCTTCTCCCACCACACCACACTGCACGGACTGCGCTTCATATTCGCCTACGGACCCATCACCGTGCGTCGGCTACTCTGGGCTGCCGCCTTCCTGGCCTCTCTTGGCCTCCTGGTCCTGGAGAGCGCAGAGCGGCTGGCCTACTACTTCTCCCACCCCCATGTCATGTGTGTGGACTCGTTTGCCTCCAGCAGCCTGGTCTTCCCCGTTGTCACACTCTGTAACATAAATCCATATCGCTTCAGCCAGCTTAGCCGCAATGACCTGTATCATGCCGGCGAGCTCCTGGCATTGCTGGACGTTCATCTGCACATCCCAGACCCCCACCTTGCTGAGGCTGAGGTTCTCGAGGTCCTGAGTGAGCGGGCAAACTTCACAGGGTACAAGCCGAAGCCCTTCAGCATGAAGGAGTTTACAGAGCGTGTTGGCCACGACCTGAAGGACATGATGCTGTACTGCCGCTATCGGGGCCAGGAGTGCAGCCACAGCGACTTCAGCACAGTGAGTTTACAGTTTTGTTAACATTGCCGGCTGGGTGCTTCTTTCAGCTGTGGCCAGAGCAAACACTGCAAGTTGTTGGTGAATTACTGATGTCCGGCACTGGCTTTCAGTGGGCAATACCAGTTAAGGAAC
This sequence comes from Isichthys henryi, assembly GCA_026776945.1. NCBI lineage: Eukaryota > Metazoa > Chordata > Actinopteri > Osteoglossiformes > Mormyridae > Isichthys > Isichthys henryi. The sequence continues at coordinate 31,080,662 of JAODJX010000097.1, read as the reverse complement.
TATCATTTTGTTTTAGAACTTCCTTATATGTAGCTTTCCTATATGATTTTTGTAACTGATGTTAGAGAAGAAGTTCCTGTTAACAGCAAGGCAGATCCCATTGTATAATTTCTCTTGTTGCCTGTTGTACCCAAAAGTCGAACCTTTGACCCAAAATGCCATTTGACAGCTGTGTGAATTCTGCTATACTGACCCATTTTAATGTTACTAAATGTTTTTGTAAGATGAGCTGAGTTTCAGCTTCTGAAGATGGAGAAAGGAGGACCACACTTTGACTTACAAATTACTGTATTTACTCCATTAACTAACATAACTAATGTGGTTCTGGGAGTTACCAAATATCATGTCATAGCTATATATTTGGTGACAGGAAAGGTACAGTGTGCAAAATTGTACAGCTATGATGTCTTTAAGTGTGTATAGGTGTGCATGGCTCCACAGTCATGTCACATCCGTTACATCCAGGCGTACTGCCCCTGTATGTCTCTCTTCTGGACGTAGCTGAGGGCATGTCAGCTCTGTATGTCTGCATGCTTGACATCCATGTGGCAGTGGGGCTCACAGAAGCCAGGTCGTTAGGACAAATCAAGTTAACAAGAACAGTAGAGGGATTTGCTGGAATTTCACATAGGCATGGTCGCAGTACATTCACACAAACACACAGGTTTTCCTGTCGAAATGTTTATATACTGCACAGGGACATGCCCATTTATTTTTAACAAGCACATTTCTAAGCGCGAACAAAAGGAGCTGGAACATTGGTACATAAAGTGAATTGCTGAACGGGTGAACCGATGAACACGTACAAAAAAGTGATTCGGTAAAATGATGCTTAAAGTGGTATATAAAGTAAATCGGTAAATAAGGAGGTGGTGTACTGGTATATAAAGTGATTTGTTCACCTTATATATAAAGTGAACTGGTGCATTGGTATAAAGTGAACTAGTACATAAAGTGAGCTGGTACTTAAAGGGTGGTGGTACATTGGTATATGAAGTGAACTGCTGCATAAAGGGAGGTGGTGTATTGGTATGTAAAGTGAACTGGCACACAGAGTAAGTTGTTGAATTGGAACAGCGTGTGGGCCCTGAAAAACAAGCCTTCAAGGGAATCCGAAGGATGCAATTCAGTAAGAGCATGTAGTTTTTCTTTTGTGCAGCCATACAATCTCATTGCCATCAATATTATTTCAATAATAGGTCACTGACAGTTTTTTTGCATCAAGCCTTAGAGTTGAAATAATATGCATAAAGCCTTAGAGTCAGGGTTAAAGAAGACTACAGTTTTGAATCATATAAACTTTCATATAAACTTTCATATCAACACATTTAACAGAGAACAGGGGTTTTGGCAATATGACATTTACATCTTTTACGTTTGAATATTATTCATTGTTGTCAAACTGCCACAAGGAATCACTAGTGTATTGTTACTATGACTGAAATTGTGGGGAATTAGACATTTTTGTTAGGTTATTACGCCTAGTCTGAGTGCTCATCATTTTGTAATGTGGGCCACAGAGAACATGAGGTCAGTGCTGTACCAGGTTTAATGAAATTTGTGCATATTATAACATTAACATTAACAAAATGTAACATTAACTCATTATCATCATGCTCTGTATGTACTGCAATACAAAATTCTAAAAAGAAGCTACATTCAAAATCCTATCTGGATTGTCTTTGGCTTCAAACCCTGCTGTCAGTATAACATTTGTTGATTGGTCAAAAAATGTAAATGCCTACTGTAAATCCCGACAGCTGTAAAAAAATGACCCCTGATCTTGTTAACTGGCAAAATCGCCATGCATTGCTTTTATGAACATTTGCATTAATAACGTAAATACAGAAAAGCTGAAATAAAAACTAAAAAGGCCGTGTTAGAAGAAAGGTTGCGAAAATAACATCACCTTTTTCACCGGTGATTATAGCGGACATTAAGACAGTCGCAGTAAGTAAGTGTTACTTAGTTCGTTTAATTTTTAAAAAAATATCATAATCTGAAGTATTAGTTTTATTTGAAGGTTAATACATTAAAATTAGGGCCTTTCTAGTTATTAATTGCACTTCCCAAAGTTGTTAGTCTTTTGTTTTTACACCTATTTGCTAAACTGGTTTTAGTTTATTTTTTTTCCTGAAACATACACCGTTTGTTCTGAGAGCAATGTTTTAAAGTGAGGGAAAAGTCTGTTGGTGAATTTAGTGGAGTGTAACATTTTTATATTGTAGCCACTTTATTTGCCGATGTTTAATCCATGAAACAGCAATGTAGGCATATTTTTATTTTGATATTTATTTGGAATAAATTTAAATTACTGCGATGGGCTGGCCCCCCATCCTGGGTCGTTCCCTGCCTCGTGCCCATTGGCTCCGGGATAGGCTCCGGACCCCCCGCGACCCAGTAGGAACAGCGGTTTGGAAAATGGATGGATGGATGGAAATTTAAATTATCTACTGAATAGTCCCACTTCTTTGAAAATACAGAGTATCGTAATTCTGCCTAAAAATACCAAGATATGTGCTGCCCAACCCAGAAATACTGAAATATAATGTTGGGTCCAGCCAATGCTCACACAATTCCTTAATATCTGAACAATTATGTTTGATGTTTTGCATGTTATTCAGGCTGTTTATTGGTTTTTCAAATAGTATTGATGGGCCAGAGCAGCGGGAAGCAGTTTGCCATAGTAGACAACGAGGGTGGTTGAATAATCAGATTTTTCATCTTGATGTCCTCCATCCGATGCTTGTCTCCTTCTCACCATCTATATAATTTGTAAGGGATTAACATATGGTTATTAAAAGAATCAATAATTTATTCCAGACACTACTATACTATTTTTTTATTAATGGTTACAAAGCTTCTGCTGAAAAAATTGCTCAGTTGCTGTTAAATCAATGAAAGTCAATGAACACTCCTGGTACTTGAGCCTTCATTAAGTTTAGATGCGGTATAATAAGGCCTGTTATTGACTAGGTGACACATCACTCCCACTAAGGATGGGTAAAGTGTGTTAGGGTTAGCACCTGTCCATCCCTGCCCTTCTTCTCTCTAGCAGGTGTTCCTGGCTATTCTGTTCCCTCCTTAGTCTGTGACACTTGTGTGTTTTCCTTGTTCCTTAGACTGCTGTGTGGCTGAATGGGTTGTGTGTTTGTTACAGAGGCTATAACCCTCCAGTCCCGGGTTTGAGGCTGGCTCTAGAGCCACCACATCCATTTAATTAATTATTTGGTTTTCTGTTCCCCAATGTTTTCTAAAATTTTCCATGTTAGTTTTTCAATGCTACGTTTGCCCCGCTTGTGTCCTGTTAGATTTTGGTTGTGCTTGTATTTGTTCTTAGTCATTCCTAGTGTAGTCAGCCTCTTAAGTTCCATAGTTTCTAGAGCAGTGTTTGTGCTAATTAATAGTAATCCACACCACCTGTTTCCTGTTAACTGGTGTTCCCTTTTGATTGGTTGATTTGATTATGAATTACAACTGTCCTTTTCTTGCCATAATTCCCGGTGTATATTTAAGTGTTTACTCTTTTTCAGTCTGTTAGTCAGTTGTTGTAGTATGTGTGTGTGCTCTCTCTCTCTCTCTCTCTCTCTCTCAGCTTTCAAGTCACACTTCTGACAACAAGCGGAAGAACAAAAAGAATGAATCTGTGCAGGGAAATGAACATGAGAGTAAAATTCCAGTAAAGGATTCTTTCCCCACAGACAAATGTCATGCCATTAAGTCGCACGAATAGTGTTGCATTTCATTGGTTAATAACGACCTCCTGATTCACCAAAAAAAAGTTTTGCTACTTACATTAATAGAAACCCCCCCCCATCTAGAAGACTTTATTCACAGTTGAGGTTCTCATTAAAAATGCCTAAACAAGCAAAAAAAAAATCATTTCAAAGAGTAGTGCACTCTGCATTCTTTGTTTATGTAATGTGGATATATACAGCAAAGGGTCCAAACACCACAAGCAGGCATGACTGTGTAACCCTCTGGAGTCGGCTATGCTGCCGGCGGGATAAAACTCTGTGAGTTTTTTGTCATAGAAACATTTTAAAAACACCCCCAGAAATTTTGACTGGTCTAATTTGCAAATATATATATAGGTAGAATATATTTTAGAGCTTTGTAAGCAGAATAAAAAAAAACAAGAGTGACTGACATGAGTGTCTGAGTCTCGAAGTATTGCTGATCGTCCGCCCTTTAGCAAATAGCGCTGTTTATATGATAATGATACAATGTTGTTACTGGGTCAAGAGAACATGTAAAAACTCCCATGAAGAAGAGCACATGTGTGGGTTCCATTTATACTGACTGAGGAGCCTCAACCTTTTATTTTGTGAAGTGAGAGAGTTTTCACTGAGGAAATACATGGTAAAAATATATCGCTTGAACTGATTCAGATAAGCAGCAACTTTGTAAATTCATAATGTCACTTGTTTTCTAATTTTGATCACTGCTTTAAAAGCTTGTCTTTATAAATATATGCAAACTTGTTCTTTCTTTAGTGTTCTTCACGACCTTTATGAGGCCTTTTTGCACATATAAGACTACAAGCCAATCGTTTTATTTAACTTATTATGTTTCTCAAAATACATGTTGTAAAATAGCTTAAAATAGCATGGATATTTGCTGAAAATATTTTATGCAAAATATTTAGTTTTGCACTAAAAACACTTAGATGTTCTCTGTTTGTTCAAAAATCGTAAGAAGTAAAGCTGCGATGCTAAATAAAAAAAAAATATTTAAGTTGCTAATGGAAGCTTTTGTGAAATGTACTCCAGTTCAGCAGTAAAATAAAAATATTGTGGTGCTTGGCAGACCCAGACATTTACTTTACCTAGCTGGCTATAAACAGTTTTCACCTTACATTGTTCTCAGCTGTGTTATGTTAGTCCCCGTCCATCAAAAAATACAATAAATCAACAGGAAAATTACAATCCATTTTTATGTGGATATGATCAATATAAACAGTTAATAGACACAGTGCTCAGTGGTCCACATTTATCACATAGGGGGCCTCATAGATCTCAGGTATGCTGCTCTATGAGGCTTAATGTTTGAGGGCCTCAGGGCCCTTTCACTGTGTCGCAGCATTTGATTAACAAACAGCATCTCTCTTTGTAGCATTTTCCCTCAGTCGGTTTTTCTTAGAGAAACTTGGCTGGTGTGTTAGAATGTATGCAGACGAGGGGTCTGAATTGGTGTCAGACCGTAAGACCAGCAGTCTGTTACCTCTTTTGAAATCACCAGTGATCTTGCATTTACCTCATGCTGTTTCTATCCCTCTACACCACACACCCTGATGTTGTTCTGCATAAGGAGTAGGTAAATTGATTGGATGCATGGTTGGTATTCACAATGGAAGGTGGAGACTGAAATATATATATTTGTTGGGTCACATGACAGTTATATACATCATTTTGCTGGCTTTGTATGAATTTAGGGGCTGCATCCTTAAAAAGGAAGTGGTCTAAGTAGCATTTGTAGGCTACGTCCTTTGAAGGTCTGTGCAATTAATCTTAGGATGGATCCTTCATGACACTGCAAAAGAAGGACACATTTTGAGACCACTTTTGAAATGAGACGGCACTGTTGCACCAATCTGATGCATTTAGTCCCTGAATATGGACACAGCCTCTGTCTCTTCATCAGTGCTGGACAGCTCATTAGGTAAAATTGCCAGCTGCCCAGGGCGAGAGGTGGACATTTCACGTCCAGAAAGTGAAAATCCAAACCAGGATTTTGTTTCAACCAACCAATTGTGTATAAAGAGTCACAGAGTACTCAATTGGAGTACTTTTGGACCTGAAATGTCTGCCTCTGTCCAGGGCACCATCTTTTGAGGGGGTACAAACTTAGCAGGCCAATTCCACTCTGAGCACGAACGGTGAAACTTGCCTTAGGCTTCAGATGGTTCTGCTCTTCATAACCCTTTCCTTCATCCATTTTAATGTCCTGTGGGGGGAAAGTACATCTTCAGTTCACCCTTGACTGGAGCAATCTCCCAGGAACAGGCTAACATGAGTTTTTAACTCTAACAGACACACCTTAGAAAACTTCTAAAATCATGTTTAATCCATAGTTGTATATCACTGGGGGAAGGTGAAATATAGTCGACTCTCAACCGTGACTGTCAGTCCATCTTCTGGTAAATTATATGGTACTTATGGATGCAAAACATCTCACTGAAAAATAAGGATTAGGAGAGAGCATTGACGCCCCTCAAATGTAAAGAAATTTGAGCTCAATATAGAAGTTTTTGGGTGAAAATAAAACCCATTGCATGGAGTCACTGTACAGCTATGAGTGATTATATTATATGAAGGGGACTGATAAGTAATTACTTCAGTGGCAGACACAAGGATATTTTACTTGACATCCACTTGCCTTATAACAGTAATAGAGTGTGAAGTGGATAATGAATCACTGAATGAGCTGTATGCATCGTGTCTTGCATTAATGATGTATCAGAGTGGCTAAACTAGAAAAATATACAGTATATGGGCATATACATTAGGAATGAATACCTACCAACCTCTTCAAACGTCTTCATATTTGTGGCAATGCTCAGTGTCTATGGAACTTGCCTATTCTCTAGTTGTTGCATGGGTTTCTCTCAAGATTTCCCGGCTACCTCATACAGTTCAAACACCTGCAGGTATCTCATAATTTTCAATAGTGTGTGTGTGTGGCACACTGTGTGCCCCGCGGTGGACTGGCATCCCATCCAAACCCTGTGCCCCATGCATTCTCGGACAAAATCCTGTGTGTATGAATAGAAACACATTTCTTTAACCAATCAATCAAATCAATCAATCATTCATAGAATCAAAATTGCAGGGGAATATATTGGCAATGACACCGGCAAGAGGAACAAACGTGAAATGCTGACTGCAAAGCAGTTTACTTTTAGATTCAGTACTGGCTGGGTATGCGTATAGAGTGGTACCTTGGAATATGAACAGAATTCGTTACAAAAGGCTGGTCAAGTTGCGATTTGGTCGAGTTCCAAGTCAAATTTCCCCTTAAAAAATAATGTAAATTAATTTAATCAGTTCTGGACCCTCAAATGATTGCCTATTTAAACTTATCTGATTTAAACTTTTCTTATTTAATGATAAAAAGCATTAACAATCAATATAAAAACAATGCATATATGAAAAAGCCCACTTACAAAAGTGATAAACATGAAAAACATGATTTTAATTTTTAGCCGCTGTAGTGTAGAACTGCACCTGAATTTCGGGTTATTGCACAGAAAAACTATTTTCACTTTCAGTAATAAAATGCATTTTTCCAGATATACAATATTTTTTGTGTGAAATTTAAGGTGTTTTTATCCCCATTGGGTAATATATCCATAAATTATTATGTCTCATTATCGAACACCTGCAGTGACCTAGAAGTGAATGCAGTAAAGAGCTGATGTATTCCCAGCCAGTGTTCATATTACTTGGGCATGGTGGTGCAGTGGTTAGCACTGTTGCCTCACACCTCTGGGACCCGGGTTCGAGTCTCCGCCTGGGTCACA
>JAODJX010000097.1:31058075-31068277 GCA_026776945.1 Isichthys henryi | reverse complement strand
CATTGCTTCCGGGATAGGCTCTGGACCCCCCGCGACCCAGTAAGGATAAGCGGTTTGGAAAATGGATGGATGGATATTACAGTACATATGGACACACGTGGGCCTTAATGTTGTGTAATTTCGGTTTGACCCTTTTTTCGTAGGAGTGTATATGAAACACCTATGTAGGTAGGCATAGAAAACATAGAAAACACTGTCGTGAAACATATGTTAATTATACTTTGTTCTGTGTATACTGTATAATGCTCAGAAATACACTCGCATTTACTTGCATTTATATTTCAACAGAAGGCTTATTTTTTGTCAAATATCTGAAATGATTAAGTTGGCAAAAGCAGTGTTTTCTCTTGAAGGGTCCCCATAATTTTGTGGTGGGATGGGATGTTAACAGAAAACGTAACTGAAAATAATTAGAATTCTTCTTAAAAAAATGAAGCTTTCATTATGTAAAACTGGCTTTTAAGTTTCAGTAATTCAGAACATATTTGCTATTATATGAGGTGCAGAAATTTCATTGGAAATGAAGGTGGAGTTGGGCGGCTCACGGGAAGTGGCAGAAGAGTAGGATGGTTTATTCATCTGAGGCGCTACTCAATAGTCTGTGAGTGTATATTCATAATTTAAAGTAAATTTATGATGGTTTTCAGTATTTCCAAGAGTATATTGTCAAAAGTATGTCGACAATCCTATTTAAACGAATTGGCTAATTAAACCACACCCATGGCAAGGAATTGGCCAGTTAAGCCATGCCCACTGCTGACACAGGTGCATAATTACATAGTCATCTCCAGTAACAAAGAGCAATGGAATAGGTGGTTGTACCGTAGAGGTTAATGGCTTTCTGCTGAGCACCATCACAGGATACCATCTTCCCAAACTTACCAAAGTTCACCACACTTCTGGCCTGCTAGACCTGCCCTGAAGTGACTGTGATTTCCTAACATCCAACCTGGATGGCAGCAAAAATCAGCATCAAAATTCTAACATCTAACAGTAAGTCTTCTTAAAAGAGCTGAAGCTACAGTATTATAGCAAGAATGGGGCAAACCAGCTTCATATTAATGCTCTTGGTTTCAGAACGAGTTGTGGGATAGCCTGGAGTCTACCTGGGTGAATGTCTCTCAGAGCTGAATTTCAATGACCTAAGTTTAATGAAAAACAAACTGCCCTTATGATCTTGTTTGATGTCGTTGCTTAGAAACAATCGAGAGACACTCAATAATTACAGCCGATGTGACATACAGTGGTGAGTAAGGACGACTCAGAGGCTCAGGATTTACAAACCACCCAATGCACCGATTCGGAATTTATTTGTTATGACTAATAAATCTAACATGTCTAGAAAACCTAATTATAATTCTATATAGTATATAGCAGGAAAAAAACAACTGCGAACAAGGTTCAGAACATTAGCTGTATGATGTTACATCACACAAATATGAAACACAGGGTCTTGACAAGGTATGGACTGAATTGAATGTCTTATGAGAGTGCCACACCTCCCAGTAGGGCCACACCTCCCAGTAGGGCCACACCTCCCAGTAGGGCCACACCACTCAGTAGGGCCACACCTCCCAGTGAAGTGCTGTGGCTGAGCTGTCTATGGAATACAATGCTGTGTTTCAGATGGAGATTCTGTTTGAATGTTAAAATATCAATGTTTTTTAGCTTGGTAATTTAAGTGCTTATGTTATTGATAGCAGGAAATAAATCACTACCATGCAAGGCTGCCCATAAGAAGGCATAAGGAGGACATGGAACTGTTCATACTTCTCATTCCTGTCGAACGTGCACGGTGGATGAGGACCAGCAGGGTCAATAGCTGCGTAGAGACAAAATCTTGATGCTGCATGCATTCAACCACACTTAAATGTCGGTGTGGACACTTCCGCCTGTACTGTATGCATGCAAATAAGCATGAATAGGCCTTAACTTGTGACTCGATATTCATACTGACCTAGAGCAGTGTTTCTCAACCCAGTCCTCGGGGGGCCCAAGACAGTACACTGCACTTCCTCTGTGTCAGCCAGAAGATCACATCTAATTGGAGGATGGGAGGGAGGTGCTATATTATAACTCTTAGAACAGTCATAAACCTGAAACAGATGTTTAATTAGACTCTAACAAAGCACTTATCAGCATGGGGAATATAAGGATTGACTTCAAGGACTGAGTATAGTTTCACTTCTGCTTGCTCTCATGGCTCTCACTATTCCTTACAAGCTTGGATATGCTCTGCTTTGTTCATCACTTATTGGACGTTGTATGCGGGTGACAAAATGCACTCATCCCTTGAATTTGTCCCATCTTCTAAAACATTCACTCCCTCCCCCAATTCTCGTGCTGGCATCAACTCCAAAGCACAGCCCCAAACTGTTGAATTCTATGTAAATTGAGAGTCACGCTCAAATCTTCATTGGTGCACATTACGATCTGGCCAGCTGATTGAAATTCCTGAGCGAGAGGATTGATGTGGACGTGTGACTCACGGTCTCGTTCATTAGGTGTGAGAAATCCCCTGCTGTCTGTCTATTTATGCCTGCAAAACAGGCACCACAGTGGCTATTTCTGAAATGCAGGATGTGTCGGTGATTTTCTCGCTGCTCCAGTTCTTCAGTTTGAGTCACTGCACCGGCTCTCCGGTACATGGTTTTGTTCAACAGCTGTTCCTTGCCTTTCCACATGTCTGACTGAATGAATAAGAGAACAGAAAGTGCAGCTAAACCTCACCACAGGGTACCATTAACTGCTGTTATAGACTTTAATAATTACTGTACTGAAAGGATCAAACTGAATTCTGCTAAAATGAGTGTTATGTCAAATAATAAATTATGATTATTTATAAATGGCCAATATTTTAGCTGTATAAGTAGTAATTATTAGCTACATAGTAATAGCAGATACATTAGATATTAGTAGACATATAATCTGATCCATCCATCCATCTCCTGTCAAATTGTATGTGTATGTTGGGTGGGGGGGTGCGGGGGGGTTTGACTCGCCATAGTTTTCCTAGGTTATTTATACATCTGTGTCCCCCCACCAAATCCAGCACCCAGTGTGTTTGCCGGCTCCTACCCCTCACACCAAGAGCTCTCTCTGTTTGCCTTCTTAGTCTCTGACTGAATGGCTTCTTTCAATTGGTCTTCATAAATTTTATTTAAACTGTGTGGTTCACCTGCCTCTACCTCACTTAGAAGTACCTGAAACTAAATCCAAATTCTCTGATTCTGTCCACCAGACAAACCCGTTTTGTCATACTTATGCTGCTGTTTACTGTGGTGCAAATCTATAGGAAATAATATAACCTAATGTCTTCTATTTTTGTACAGGACTAGTTTCATCCATTGTCTGTTACCTTCCAGCTCTTACCTGATTATTCTCTCTATAACACTGTTCTGACCAATGACCAATGATCAATGACAGGACCGGGGAAACTAACGCGAACATGGACTGAAATACACAGGACTAATTGGAAATAACAGGAAACAGCTGGTGACATCGAGATTTCACACGAGGTTAACGAGAGGGGCATGGCACACAGGAAGATCGGACGAGTCGGGCGTGACAAACACCAGTGACTGTTCTGGAAAACCAGGGGCTTCTGTGTTCTCTGTGTAACAAAGTGCTCTATGTGATTCATGTTTGGGATGACATTATTATAACCCTTTATTGGTTGAACTGAATGCCACTCAACACATTTGCCCACCTACTGAACATGAGCAAAGTGATTGATACAGAAATTTCTGAAACTCGTTAAAAAATCTTGTTTGGCCAGAAAACACCAATAGCCTCTAGCCAATATAAACATGGATATAAATTATCTAATCTGCTGACTACGAGAATAAGCTTAAAGTACTTTAATGTCTGTTACTCATTAACCTTTATTTATTTGATGGATTCTGTTTCTCAGTGCCGAGGCATTGAGTGACAGAAAAAGGACACTTAATCACTGCGCATCATGTAGAAAAACATTACCCAATGATAACGACTGTGTAAAATACTGCTTGCCAAAAGAGACATTTAAGATATCTTTTAAAATAAAGTTTCTCTCAGTCCATACGGCTCTAAATAAGATCATCATGTAGCAAACTGCCAAAAGCTAGCAATACACATGCATCAAAGATGATAGTGGTTGGAGATGTCCAGGAGCAGTCCTGAGTCTCAGGGGGAATCATTCCATGCCACGGAGATCAAAATAAGAAAAGCACGCCAATTTCCAGACCTGAAACTGCCAGACTGCAGAACAATGTGGCAATCTTTAAGGGGCAGAGATCTAGCAGATATGGTAGTTTTATCCTTAGTTAGCTGAGTACACCAATCCCAAGATGCCAAAGTTAATATATAAGATCCAGCTGGTAGCCAGTAGCAGAAGATGAGGTGGAGGGGAATGTGTACGCCTTTGTTCAGGGGGTGGGTATAATTATGTAGCAGTCTTCTAGATCAGTAAGGGAGGTTTGCTGTGATTCATGTGCAAAAAATTACAGTGACCCCGCTGAAAGGTGACCATATTGAACAGCTGGGCTGTCAGCTTTGCGAGATATGGACAGATCCCTTGGATATTGTACATTGGCAGTAGCATGTTCTTGGTGCTACCTGCTGGGAGGATGTGAGATTCCTGCCAATGAAGCTGGCAAGGAATTCAACATGAAATTATTTAGTGTGATGGTAAGCTAAGAGAAAAGTGGTGGGCTTACTGTGATATGGGCAGTGTGTCTGCAGCAGGGCAGAAGCCATGGTGTGGCAGATGCTGGTGAAACAGACAGCAAGTCAGAGAGAAATCTGGATGTCAAAATAGGAAATTAAACATATTTCAGGCACCAGTTTGACCAAATGAATCAGTCTTTCTTTGATGGTTCAATAAGTATCTTGTCAATGATGTATGAAATGCATGGTGTTGATCTTACGTTCATATTGAGCATAAATAAAACATTACACAACTGGGTACAGAAATAACTGGTTCTGCTTCAGTGTATTTATTAAAACAAATAAGATTCTAAATGTGAAAAACATGTGGAACTAAATATGGGTTACAGGAAAATTGGTAGGACGATGGGTGGATAAAAGCCGAGTTAGTAACTGCCTTAAGTAAATATAAATTATTTGAAGGAATATATCTCATCATGAACGACAATCATGACATATTTAGTTATTTAGGCGATTTAGGCAAACTATAGTCTGTATATAGTTTACCTGACAGTAATTGACCATTAACTAACGCTGCTCATATCAGAGTATGTATTAAGGCACTGTTTGAAGCTTTAAATACATTTGTCCATGTCCCATCATCCTTCTATGCCCATTGCTTGTATGACTGATTGCAATCTGAAGCTACAAAATCAAGCTTCTCATTATGTACTTAAAGCCTTTGCTTAATCCTATTATCTCTGTGGTAAACTGATTAGGCACATACAGAGGCAGCCTCTCAGATGACTCTCCCAATAAAGGAAAGACAACAGAAGGCATCACACTTGACTGAAAATATTAGACTCATTTGTCTGATGTATTAATAAGCAAATTCAATAATAAGCGAATCTTTTTCCTGAATCTGCATTTGGGTAGTCCTTAAATGGAGATTTTCTGCGTATACGGTACCTTTGGAGATGCCATTGTGTGTATGACTGCTTGCATGTATCTGTCCAAAATTACATCCAACCCAGTAGACCTGTTTGCAGGCCGTACATAGTGTCAGAGCACAAGCACAATGCGTGCAGAACAAGCCACATGAATGTAAACTGTGCTAACAGCACCTTCGCTAATCCTTGGATCTTAAATACTGACAGCCAGTAATCAGAAGCAACGTACTCTTGCCTCTTATCCATTTATCCCTGTACCATCAGCACCTCATCACCAAAGCACTGCACCTGAATTTCCCTTAGCAGAGAGCCCTTTCACAAAGAAACCCTTTTAAACCTCTGTTTATGGACAGTTAGCTTGCAATAATGCCTTTGTCTGTAGTAAGTTATCCAGGAAGCAGGATGTCTGTGATTATACTGCAGATGTTCCACAGTTAGTAGTTCCTCCTCAATACATACATCAGATCAGATAAAGTAGTGAATACAAGGACTATGTGATTAAGAACCATTTGATCAAGAACAATGTGATCAAGAATCCACATATTTGATTTCTGTTTCTGTAAATAGTACTGTATTCTTGTTCAGTTGTTGGTGCCTCTGACAACTAAATAAGCTGCTGTCATTCTTTCTGATTCGGGCCGTTTGCTTTAACATAAATGCTGTGTAACTGCGAGTCTCATCAATAATCCCCAGTGGTAGCACTGTGGTCCACATGCAGAAGTCTGTAGCACCGGTTTTGGCTCAACAACATCAACATTTAAAACTCGGCCACTTTCCCAACCCGGTCCTCAGAGACCCGCAGATGGTCAGTGCTTTTGCTCCCTCTCACTAGTAGCTATTATTATATTGTGATGCTGTGAGGCTGCTCAGTTTTGCCTGATTATGCAGTTTAATGGCATGTATTGTGCAGCCCTGCTCGTTTGTGTTATTGTGGTTCTTAATGTGTGCATCCATGTATCTACATTGTAAATAATGAGTATTGTAATTGTGTAGTGTTCCCCATGTAGAATGGTTTTCCTAGTGTCTCACCCCAAGTACGTGTATTTCCTTTGTGTCTCACCCCGGGTGTGTGCACCATGTAACTAGTTGACTCACTACTGTATGTCTGTGCTGCTGTTAAGGAGAGTGCATTGGCACCAGTGTTAATTTTGTTGTTGAAAATTTTTCGTCAGAGTTATTGTCAGCGACCTTTATTTTCAGACTAAAACGAGACAATAACTAAATAAAAATGATTTTGTGAGGCCTAAGACTATGACGAAGTGTATTGACAATTTCGTCAACGAATAAAAATGAGACGAAAATGTTTGCCAGAGACAAAATCCAATCAGAATTAATGTAGTTCGCGTAAGTCAGGGATATTCAACTAAAATTTAAAGAGATCCAGGCAGAGATAAGAGAAAATAAATAAAATGTGAAAATTGTGCATATTTAAATTTAAGCCGTGAAACCCTAATACAGTCGTGTTTATTTTAGTGTTCATGGATTTAAGTATTGATTTCGATAATCCCACATCAGTAAAAAAAAATTAAGTACCATTTTAATATAAATACATACGAACTTCCCAGCAAACTACTTTTGGTTCGGTGAACGTTCGCTGAGTGGTACGGGAACGTTCCCAAGATCACTTAACGCTCTGCTAACGTAATTCAGGAAAGTTTTCTTAATGTTCCTGGAACGTTCGTTTTTAAGAAACTGTCAAATTACATTCTCCGAAGTTCGCAGTAAATATTAAATGTATACTAAAATTTGGCATCGCCTAGTTTTTCTTATTATTTTTTACATCTTACGGGGTTTCCTCACAGCGCAGTAATTGCAGGATACGCAGTGTCTCTTTCATGGTCTGCACTGCTCTGCTGCCGGTACAGCATGGGCATCGCCGCCATTAAATCTGTCCCCCTCACATTTCATAATTATTCGTTTGGACTCCCCCACATTTAACATAAAATGAAGACTTTAAGATTACAGATGTAATCTCACTCTAAAGTCTAAACATTCGATGAAACTTGAGAGCCGTGTGTGACATAATATTTTTTCCAGTATTATAACATTAACATTTTTCAGTGCTCATGTATGACTAAATGTAAGTGCAGAAAACATCGTGTTGAAGCTCCTAGTTAATTAGAGTTTCGGGGTATTTCATATATAATTCACTCAGAAATCCTATCAGATTAACATAGCTAGTTTACGTTGAAAGTTAAATATGTGAATCAAATAAAAAAAAAATCTTAGAACTCCTGTCAGATTAGTGTGTGTAATGGTAAAAATGTTACATGAAATCTTCTCAGAAATCATTTCGTATAATATGACATACATAGTTAGACATTTTATACAACATTTACATCACCTGTCTCTAAGTCACTGCTTTCCCGGACGACGAGTAACATCCGCGAGCCCGCGTCGTCTTTTTCAAATCTGCCGCTCTATCAGGGATCAATTGAATAAGTTTATGTGTCAAGTACTGATGGAATACACACTTAAGACAATTTTAATGGGCAGTCAAATTTAGAGATCAGTGTTGATAGACACACCACAGCACACAACAAAATCTGTCTTCTGCATTTAACTCATATGCCCTAAAGGTTATTTTACGGTTCTATAAAAAATAACCTCAAGGAAACATTCACAGAACGTTCGTAAAAGGATATAAAAACGTAACCTTAATAGAACGTTCAGAAAACGTTCCCTAAAGGTTCTCCCAAGGTTCCATAAAATGTGCCATTTAGAGAACGTTCTAGGAACGTTCCTAAAAGATCACATTTTATGTAACCTTTTTAGAACGTTCCAAGAACCTTCTCTAAAGGTCGGAACCTTCAGGGAATGTTTCCTGAACGTTCCGTGTTTGCTGGGTTATCACTTTAATCGCTGTTAGAGTAGGATATGGATGGTCTTACTATTTCTAAAAGATATAAAACGTGACGTTGTGTTTTTCTATTCATTTTATATTTTTAGGAGTAACAACGCAAATGGAATGATAAGCAGTTTCAGGCGAAAACAGTGCATTTTACTTTCTATTTAAAATAAAACGCGGGGTTGCCAACTTCAGCCAGCTGGCTGGAGTGAAATTTTCAATTCGAGATGTCAGCTCACATATGTAGCACTTTGTAAATAGTCTGCTTCTGTATTTAACCGTGTACTGTAAATACACTTTTGCCGTAGCTAATTTTACATTTATAATGGTATAATATACATTTGCTATAAGATTTCCTGCGTGAGTGTGAAAGCGTGAATGTCATGCCAGATTCTTGAGATTTGGCAACCCTGAAAACATAAATTTTTTTGTTTCACCTGAGTCGATATCTATAACAAATACCATTACTTTATACAATTGTTTTAAAGCGGAAACATGAAATCACCAATAAACTACGTCTACAAATATTTATTTTTATATTTCTATATTAAGGGGCGGCATGGTGGTCTAGTGGTTAGCACTGTTGCCTCACACCTCTGGGACCTGGGACTCTTCGAGTCTCGCCTGAGTCACATGTGTGTGGAGTTTGCATGTTCTCCCCATGTCGTTGTGGGGTTTTCTCCGGGCACCCTGGTTTCCCCCCACAGTCCAAAAACATACTGAGGCTAATTGGAGTTGCTAAATTGCCCGTGGGAGTGAAAGGTGTGTGAGTGTGCCCTGAGATGGGCTGGCCCCCCATCCTGGGTTGTTCCCTGCCTCGTGCCCATTGCTTCCGGGATGGGCTCCAGACCCCCCCGCGACCCAGTAGGATAAGCGGTTTGGAAAATGGATGGATGGATTTCTATATTAATATTCATAGAGAGCAGGCCTGGTGGCATTATAGCTTATGCGCTTTGAAGTGATTTTATTTTTGCAATACTGGCACTACTGAATTTACAGTACTCAGTTTCCGGGTAAATAAAGATAAGTTTGTGTTTCAAATAAGAGTGAAATCTGTGTCTTTGTGTACTTCTCAGTCAGACTGTCATGCTCCGTTCGTCCGATCCTCCCGTATGCCACATACACCCCTCATTTACCCCGTGTGGATTACCCGTATTCACCAGCTGTTTCTTGTTGTTGTCATTAGTCCAGTGTATTTAAGTCCGTGTTTAAGTACTGTATGTTTCCCCAGTCTGGTCATTAACGTTGCATGTGGCCAGTGTCCTGTGTTCGAGTTATTTCTAATAAATCCCGCGTTTCCCGATCCTCCGTCTCCCTGCTTCCCCGGTTAGTTGTGACACAGACCTTAATACCATCTCTTAACATTGGTTTCATTTAATCTTGGTAAAAATAACGACTTTCAGAAATCAAAGCGAAACTTTAAACATTACACTTTGCACTTTTAATTTTGGTAGACTAAATCAACTGTAGTTTTATTCAACTGTAATCTTATATTTAGTCAAATAAAACTAGACTAAAACTAAAATAATTTAGATGAATAAATTATGACAGAAACTAAATTACATTTTAGTCAAAATACTATGACTAAAACTAAACAAAAATGTGCTGTCAAAATTAACACTGATTTGCACTAGTCTGTCTAATAAAGGTGGAGCTTCCATTTTAAAGAGTGAATCACATTAATAAAATTACCTACAAGCTCGTGTAACAGGTTATTATTTTACTTTTAATTTATAATTATACAAGATTCTGTTTTCCTTTTTCTGTTTAACCTGATG
>JAODJX010000097.1:31008697-31022088 GCA_026776945.1 Isichthys henryi | reverse complement strand
GGGAACGCCTCGGGGTCCCCCCAGAGGAGCTGGATGAAGTGGCCGGGGAGAGGGAAGTCTGGGCCTCCCTGCTGAGATTGCTGCCCCCGCGACCTGACCCCGGACCAAGCGGAAGATGATGGATGGATCGATGGATATATATATATATATATATTATTTTTTTATTTTTTTCTGATCGATGCATGCATTTATGGACAAAATTCGTCTACTTCACAGCACCGGGGTGAGAGAGATCTTTGAAGTACTATGTACAAGATGTTGTTAAAAGTGTACAATTCATCAGTGATCAAAGAAATTGAGTACAGAAGGCGGAAGTGAACATCTCACTTAAAGTCACAGCTAGTGATTTTCACTTAGCCACCAGAGGAACGAGGAAGGGTATGTCATCAGGGCCAGCTTGGCATGGTTTGACACAGACATCAACACAGTGTGTGACTTACTGTGTAACTAGTTCTGCATATTCGTGAATGTCTGCAGATGGGTCTTGGTATATATTCCAATCTATGCATTGAAAGCAGTCTGTGAGTTCCTGCTCTGTCTCACTGGTCCACCTCTGCATGGATCTCTCCGCAGGGGGTGACCTTTTTGGATTCTGTTTGTGTCCAGGTCTCCGGAGGTTGGAAAAAGTGGCCGGACATTGCGATTCATCTTTAAATGTGGTGAAGCAGTGATCCAGTGTCTAACAGCTGCCAGCTGTAATATGTTCGTGGTACATTGGTAAAACTTCCTTAACCTGTGGTGATTAAAATCCCCCATAATGATGAAAGTAGCCTCGGGATTCCGGCTCTCCAATTGCCAGATTGGGGGTGTATGGGTTCAGCCATGTTTCCATGAAGCAGAAAATCCAGCTTTTGCCCATGTCTCACTGGGAACTGATCTGCTGATGCAGCTCGTCCATCTTGTTGTCCATAGATTGTATGTCAGCTAGCAGTTTAGACAGCAGGTGGCACCATAGTCTAACCAGGAGTCCCCTCTTCCTTCTGTGTGGGACCCAAACCCTGGTTCAGTTTGTTTGTTTGTTTGCTGGTCAAATTTAGGGATTAATGTTACTGTTGAACAGTGATTAGCCGAGTTGCAAATAGTGTTTTGTGTATCATATCTGATACATATCTTAGCCATCCTCTAAGTAAAACAGATGAGAAACAAGCATAAAAACTGAGTGAGAGTTGTTCTGTCAGGGCCAGCATCCTTCTGTATGAGTCTCTCGTGTCTTTCCATGTTTGGCCAGCAGGTGTCACTGGCCATCCCGTCCTCCCTGTTGTCAATTTTTAGTGTTTTCCCTGTTCCCGAGGGAAACAGGCTCAACGAGCTAAGAATGCGGCTACCCGTAAGCCCCTCCGTCTCGTGTTCAAATCCTGCCTCCTCTGTTTTTGTATTTTTGTAGATTTTATTCCCTAGTGTTTCATTTTTATCAGTTTTCTAGTTCCTGTGATTTGTATTCAGTTTTGGTTTCTTACTTTGTGCCTTGATTGTGTTTTACCTGTCTTTATTATTCCCAGTGATAGATTCTGTTTTCCTTGTTTGTCAGTTTTTAGCTTCCCTGTTTAGTTTCTGAGTTCCTTGAGTTGAATGCTTTTTACAGGCAAGAATTCACTTAAAATAATATATTGAGTGTTAATTTGTTGTTCGCCCAACATAATATCTTGCATGCACAAGATAAAAAATATAGATAATTATTTTGGGACTGAACAGGCTCCGAAGTTTTTATTGTAGATTTCTCAGTTGATTTCTACAAAAATTCACAATTGATGTCATGTTTTTCCAAAGACTACATTTCAAAATGGCTGCTGCAAAAAAGACGTGTTTTTCTTGACAGTATCAAATACTGTATCCGGTACAACACCCATAACAGATGGTGAGTATAGTAAACTTTAATTCATATTTGGACTGGCAGTTTCTCTTTATGGATGACCTATAAGGTGTCTGCACATCTGGTAGAGAGATAAGCAAAATATGGAAAAGAAATCGTGTAGATACATCTACAGGTGTATTTGTCTGTGTAGCCCAGGGCTTCTGACCTGTGGATAAATTTGATGGCAGTGCTGGTGGATGGGAAACGGTACATGAGGCTGCTCTCAGAATGCTGTCAGGAGATCAGCCAATGCAACCTCTGGGAGACACCAACGCTTTATTCAAAACTCCGCTGCATTGGCAACACCAGAGCTAAGACTGACCAGGCAGCTTGGAAACATAGAAAACACCGTGTGTCTTTACAAAAGGCAAATGTAACACGTTGGTGTGTGTTGCAGAGAGCAGTAAACATCCAAATTTGGCAGGAAGTAACTTGTTGCTTTAGGGAAATGAGTAGCATAGTCGCACAAGTCCAAGAACTGTCACCAAAATCTTGCCTGTAAAAATCTCAGCTAGGCTGCACTGAACCCTGGCTGATTAAGTACAAATATACAGCTCAATATATGTGCACAGTGTTAAACTCTATGGTATATACTGTATTTCAGTATACATACTGTAGTGTCTGATATGTCACAGTAAATTGTGATCTAAAATATCTTGTACAAAGGCTATTCCCAGCTAGTTTTTTTTCTGAAACAAGATTTATCTCAGGAGAATAAAATAGTACAGGCACTAGTTTCTATGTAATAAATACAATGAGAGGTAACATTATAAACCGTCTTATCAGCACTGTTTCTGACTCTGCCTTAAATGTCAGCTGGTCCACTGCCTTGGATTTATGGACCTGAGACCCAGATGGTAATGAAAGCTCACGCTATGCTGGGAGAGCAGAATCAGGCAGTTATCTTGCTATTTATGGGGCCATTGACACGGCAGCAAATTAGATATTTGGAGGATGTAATTCTCCATACATGATGTTGATAAAAGCAGCCTGCTTCCTCAAGGAGAATGCTCATCAATGAGTCTCCTGTGCAGCTCACCATCAAACGCTGCTTCCTTTCTTCCCATTTCCAGCAACATTTTCAGCTGTTGGATTACAGCCACCCTCAGCTTTCAAGTCATTCTGATAGCAATCATCTTACAGTCTCCAAAAAGGCCAAGCAAAGTCAAAGTTCTTTATGTGTCACATGCAGTTGTAAAACAGACAGGGAGATGCTTGTTCTGGCAGATTCACTGACTCTGCTATATAAAATTAGTTAATGTTTAATTCATACAAAATATCTAAAGCAATACAACATGAAATAAAATATACTAAATATAAAAATATAAAATATTGATAAAACACCAAAAAAAATTAAAAAAAACACAAAACGGTGTGATAGTGGATGTAAATGTGCAAGGCTACAGTAGGTAGGTGAGTGCAAAAAACTGGAGAGGGGACATTCTAGGAGAGAGACAAGGATTTAGTGTGAATATGAGTGCAGTGCTAGATTGTCCATTATGTTCTGTTGTTGAGAAGTCGTATTGCTTGGGAATCAAAGCTTCTTCTGAAGGGTCCAATCTGGGCTTTGAGGCTACAGAGGCTCCCTGACCTCAGCAGCCTGAATGGTTTAAGTGCAAGGTCAGTGAAGTCACTGGTGATCCGGAGGGTCTGGGTTATGCAGCATGAACAGTTTATGAGCAGGGTGTGATCTAGGGGGGCCTGGGTACTGCACTGTGTGGAGTAAATGTCCTGCAGGGCTGGTAGAGAGTTCCTGATAGTGCGTTCAGCTGAGTGCACCACCCGCTGCAGGGCTTTCTGTTCCTGTATGGTGCAGTGCCCATACCAAGCTGTCATGCTTCCCTTCAGGATGCTCTCTATTATTCCAGAGTAGAAATGTTTTAAAATGATGGGACAGACCTTGAACCTCATGAGTCATCTTAGGTGGTAGGGGCACTGTCTGGCTCTGCCAGTGAGGGAATCCATGTGAGATGTCTAGGTGAGGTCCTCAGTGATTTGACACCTGGGTATTTAAAACAGCTCACTCTCTCCACTGCGGATCGACAGATCTGAAGTGGGCAGTGGCTCCCCTTTGCTCTCTTAAAATGTATCACCATCTCTTGTCAGTGTTTGGGGAGAGGTTATTTGCCTGACACGACATTGCTAGGCTTTCCACCTCACTCAGCATTTTGGGAGATCAGGCCCACTACTACTTTGTCTTCAACAAACTTCACAATGGAGTTGGTGTCGTATTTACCCATGTAGTTGAAGGTGTAACGGGAGTACAGAGGAGAACTCTGATTGTGATGGAGAAGAGACAAGTTCTAGATCTATTTGCATAAAGAGATTTTAAGCCACACATTTAAAACATTTCATTGTTATAATAATTCTTACAATACTTTGTATATTAATCTATTTTTCATACCACTTACCCATGACAGGGTCATAGTGGACATCTCAGGACACAAGGCAGGACACATCCTGGATGGAATATCTATCCAAAACATCAACCAGCTCAGTGATGCACCTTTAGATACCAGCTGACCTAATCTCACGTTTTTAGATGGGATTATAAGCTTCAAATAAACGTATAACATGTTATAGTTAGATTTCTAGAAAATATGCCCCCCCCCCCTTCCTGTATCAAGCTGTTTCAGGATGACTACTGCACACATAAATCCCTCTGGGTTACAGAATGAGACCAAGCACTTATTAACACTAATCCATTCTTGCATAGATCACAGTTTTCTAGTGAAGCTGAAAATGACAGCATGAAAACCAAAAAGGGAGGAACCACTGGTTAAACTGGTTAATGAAACAGGATAATAAATCAAAAGTGATGGCTTCCTTAGTAGGGTTACTATAAACAGTTACATATTACCACATGTGAACAAGCGTGCATTTATTATTTAAATGGATCATAAATTAGCTTAATGACAATTTCTGTTATAAGACAAACATGTATCTAAAATCCCACTAAATACTAGGGCTCATCAGTTAACATTGTTATCGAGGATGTCAATTCTAACTTTTCTTTTGACAAAAAATTTTGAACGCAAGCCATGTATACCTTCAGTGAATGATACAGTATTATTACTTGATGCTTATAAATTGACAACAGTATAGTGATAGCCATTGCAAGCAACTGCAGCCCAGTTTCACAATGTAACCTACAACAACATCGCAGTACATGTGTTTCCATGGCTTTGGTTATCTTGTCGCCTCAAAAATAATACTGATGATACATTATGAAAAGGGCCCCCATTTTTCAAAAGGATTCATTGCCAGGAAGTGAACTTTTGAAGCAAATTAGCTTGTTGGCAGGCGTAGTCTGTGCGGGAAGGTCTGTTGCCTTTTTTACATAACCACTTCATTTTAACCCTACATTCATTGTGAATTAATGACTATGGATAATAAGAATAGAATACAGCAACAATAAAACAGCATGCATGGCCAGCAATAATAAAGGCAAAATGACCAACACAAATGAAGTGTGTCCATGATTGTGGTCCGAAGAATGATATTGCCCTGAGGAGGGAGAGAAAGAGAATGAGAGACAGAGAGAGAATCTGATTCTGTTTCCAAATAAAATTTTATCTTATTTAACATAATAATAAACCATTGATATATTGTTTGTATACCACCATGAACTACTGTATTTTAGTCAATTACATTAGTATTCAAAAATCTGTATTGAATAGGTGATGTCACTGCATTACTGAATTATCAATGCCAAAACCACATGACTGAATAAACCAGCAGTTTAAGAACAACATTTCTCAATGCACGATTGCAAGGGATGTAAGGTTTTCAGCTTCTGCTGTGCATAATCTCATTAAAAGATTCAGGGAGGCTGGACTAATCTCTGTACCTGAAGGGCAAGATTGAAAATCAATACTGAATGCTAATGATTTTCAGTGCCTCGATGGCACCACATTAAAACTGAGAAGGTATGCAATAACTATTCTATGCATCTCTGTCCATTGCAATCGTTTTTCGTGTTTGTTTACGTAAATAGGTTTTTTTTTTCATTAAGCGGGCGAAAATATAAGTTTGAGAACTG
Source organism: Isichthys henryi (assembly GCA_026776945.1). Lineage (NCBI taxonomy): Eukaryota > Metazoa > Chordata > Actinopteri > Osteoglossiformes > Mormyridae > Isichthys > Isichthys henryi. The sequence goes on along the minus strand of JAODJX010000097.1, from coordinate 31,016,194 downwards.
AATTATCAAGCTATTAGAGTTTCACGGTACAGTTTCTGTGCAAGTTCATTGCATTCATAGTCCCTGTTAACTAAACGTAACCAATCACAAATGAGTGCCATTGTGATAGATGTGCATAACATATTAGGTAAGGTAGGTTAGATGCATGTTACATTCAGGAGAAATCCTGCATTTGGAAGAACCTTACTGGAATCTAGATTAAATTGATATCCCAGTATTGTGCATTTTGACCTCATTGTCACCTAGCATCAAGATCACATCAGCAAAATGTTCTTTTCCGGCATGGTCACAATGCAAATGATTCATCTTCAGGCTCCTGACTCCAATGAGAGCAATGAAATGAATGTGAAATAGGAACAGCACCTTGCCACAAGGTACAAAATCTTGCTCCTAATTTCCTAAAAATTTCTGGTAGACAGAGGACCTCCAGCACTACAATGGTCATTTTGTCATATAAAAAATAAAAAAAACAAAGCAGGTTTTTGAAATGCTTTGACTCATCATTGTAACCAATTATTGATCAGCTTGAGCAAAGTGGATGTTGATCCTGATAACCTTCCCTGATAAATATGGAGATGGTCAGCAATGTGTCATAAAATCTGACATCAATTTATACTTAACCTTTCTGAAAAACTTCCCAATATAGTACAGAGAAGAGTTTCAGAAGCACAATTTTCCACAGTTGTCATTTTATATTGTGTATTTTGATGGCTTTTTCTATGATTGTATCTATACACCTTAACATAATGCATATACCTTTCCTGGAGCCAACACCTTATTGTGGTGGAGAAGTTCACGTGTTCAATTGATCCTAGGAGCTAAGTTGCCCGGGGCTTTATGTCCCTGGTAGTGCCACCCAAGGCAAACGGTTCCTGGGTGAGGAACCAGACAAAGTGCGGTTCATCAAACCCCTTATGATGAGTAAAAACGTGCATTCATGTTTTCCCTCGCCCGGACGCCTGGAGCCACGCCTAGGGGTGGGGCTCGATGGCAAGCGCCTGGTGGCCAGGCCTGCACCCATGGGCCCTGGTCGGGCACAGCCTGAAGAAGGCACTTGAGTTCCCACCTCCAATGGGTTCACCACCTGTAGGGGGGGGCAAAGGGGTTGGGTGTAATGTGAGTTGGGCAGTAGCCGAAAGCGGGGACTATGGAGATCCGATCCTTAGCTGCAGAAGCTAGCTCTAGTGACATAGAATGTCACCTCTCTGGCAGAGAAGGAGTCTGAGCTGGTGTGCGAGGTTGTGAGGTTCCGACTAGATATAGTCGGGCTCACCTCGATGCACGGCTAGGCCTCTGGAACCAGTCTCCTTGAGCGGGGTTGGACCCTCTTCCGCTCTGGAGTTGCTCACGGGGAGAGGCGCCGAGCAGGGGTGAGCATACTTTTTGCCCCCTGGCTGGGCCCCTGTACATTGGGGTTTACTGCGGTGGATGAGAGGGCAGCCTGCCCTCGCCTTCAGGTGGGGGGATGGGTCCTGACTGTTGTTTGCGCTTATGCATCAAATGGCAGTTCGAAATACCCATCCTTTTTGGAGTCCTTAGAAGGGGTGTTGGAGAGCAATCCTCCAGAGGACTCTGTTGTTCTGCTGGGGCACATAAATGCTCATGAGGGCAATAACAGTGAGACCTGGAGGGGCGTGATATGGAGAAACTCCCCCCCCCCCCCAATCTAAATCCAATCAGTGTTTTGTTACTGAACTTCTGTGCTCATCATGGATTGTCCATAATGAACACAATGTTCAAACATAAGGGTGTCCATATGTGCAATTGGCACCAGGACACCATAGCCTGCAGTTCGATGATCAACTTTGTGGTCGTGTCATTGAACTTGCAGCCAATGGGGGTCCGTCAGATTGTCAAACCTCGAATTCAGGAGGAGCAGCGTGGTTTTCGCCCTGGCTGTGGAACAGTAGACCAGTTCTATACTCTCGGCAGAGTCCTGGAGGGTGCATGGTAGTTTGCTCTGTTATTGAACAGAATTTCTAGGCACAACCAGGGCATTGAGGGTGTCCGGTTTAGTGACCTGAGATTAGATCCCTGCTTTTTGCAGATGATGTGGTTCTGTTGGCTTCATCGGACCATGACCTTTGGCTCACACTGTAGCAGTTCGCAGCCGAGTGTGAAGCGGCTGAGATGAAAATCAGCACCTCCAATTCCGAGACCATGGTCCTCAGCCGGAAAAGAGTGGAATGCTCTCTGCAGGTCGGGGAGGGGGTCCTTCCCCAAGTGGAGGAGTTTAAGTATCTTGGGGTCTTGTTCACGAGTGAGAGAAGGATGGAGCAGGAGATCGACAGGAGGATTGGTGTGGCGTCAGCAGTGATGGGGGCACTGCATCATTCTGTCATGGTGAAGAAAGAGCTGAGCCAAAAGGCAAAGCTCTCAGTTTACCAGTCGATCTACATTCCTACCTTCATCTATGGTCATGAGCTGTGGGTAGTGACTGAAAGAACGAGATCACGAATACAAGCGGCCGAAATGGGTTTCCTTCGCAGAGTGGCTTGGATCTGCCTTAATTAGGAGCTTAGTTAGTTGGGAAAGACTCAGAGTAGAGCTGTTGCTCCGCCACATCGAGAGGAACCAGATGAGGTGGCTCGGGCATCTGGTCAGGATGTCTCCTGGACACCTCCCTGGTGAGGTGTTTCGGACATGAGCCACTGGGAGGAGACCCCAAGGAAGACCCAAGACACACTGGAGGGACTATGTCTCTCGGCTGGCCTGAGAACGCCTTGGAATTCCCCCCGGAGGAGCTGGATGAAGCGGCTGGGGAGAGGGAAGTCTGGGTTTCCCTGCTGCCTCTGCGACCTGACCCGGAAAAGCGGTAGGAGATGGATGGATGGATGGTTGGATGGATGGATAATGCATATACAGTGGTACCTTGGTTTTCAAGTATAATTCGTTCCCGAAATATGCTTGAAATCTAAAACACTCATATATGAATGTCAATTTTCCCATTAGAAATAATGGAAACTCAGATGATTCGTTCTACAACCCAAAAATATTCATGTAAAAATGATAAATACAAAATATAATGTAAAAATACAAGCAAATTAACCTGCACCTGAACCTGTCAGGCCCAGCTTGTCCAATCCTCCTGTGTGCCACACTCGCCTCATTAATTTCATGTGAAATCCCGATGTCACCAGCTGTTATTTTCAGTAAGTCCCATGTATTTTAGTCCATGTCAGGATTTATGTTTCCCCAGTCTTGTCATTGAAGTCTGTACCATTTTTGTGGCTCACCTTGTTGTTTGCTAAATAAACCCCTTGTTCCTGACTCAGTCTCCCTGATCCTGATTCCCCAATCCCTGCTCATCTGTGGTTACGACAGAATGACAAGACTCCAAAAGAAGATGCCTCGGAACGGTGAGGCAGAATACCTCAACCTCACCGACGCGGTGCTATACTGGCTACGTCAGCCTGAAGTTCGGGAAGATCCAGCGGCAAGGGCTTTAGTCAACCGGAGCATGGATATCCTGGAGAAGATGTCCCTGCCCGGCGATGCGCACCTGGCTGATGAAGTGCGTGAAAACCTCCAGGGACTTAGGGGGGAGGCAAAAGAAGCAATGATGTGGCAGGTGGACACGACAGCGGGTGACACAATGAGATCGACAGCGGGCTACCCTACAGTCCACTGCCTGAAGCACCCCAGAATTCACCGAAAGCCAGGGGAAGGAACAAACAGCAGAGTCTCCAGAGGCCGGGGCTTTTTAATACTAAGACACACCGGGGATCTTCCTGGGGGCTACCCTGATCTCTGCTGTTTCCCCTGTCAGGTGTCGAGAGACTCCACCTCCTGATTCTGGACCTGGTGGTGTTCTCCGCTGAAGTCGTCACCACCACTTCACACAAGTGGGTGCCCGAAGCCCGCACCATCGCCGCTCCGCTGCCAAGTGTCGCAGCGCACCTGCCTGCTCTTTCGCTGCCAGCGCTGACAGCCCACCCATTTTCAGGAATGTGTCTGGCCCTTAAAGGGGCCACGCCTTTGGGGGATGCAATCCCTCAGGTCCCCAAGATACCTAAACAGGCGACGCCTTCTGCTAAGGCGCAAACCCCTGCTCCACCCTCTGTGATTCCTGACCTTCCGGCAGCTCCTGCTCCGCCCTCCGTGGTACCTGTGCCCATGAATCCTGCTCCTGATCCCGTGATTCCTGATCCAGAGGTTCCTGTAGCAGCAGCGGATGCTCCGCTCCCAAAGTTTCTGTGCCGGTGATGGATGCTCCGCCCACCATGATTCCTGACCTTCCTGCTCCACCCATTCCTGGTCTGCCTCGAGAGGTTCCTGCCCCGCCATTCCTGCACTGTCCCCTGAGGTTCCTGCTACACCTGTTCCTCCTCCGCCCCCTGAAGTTCCTGCTCTACCCGTTCCTGCTCTGCTCCCTGACTCTGCTCCCATGCCCATGGTCCCTGAGGAGGTCCCCAACTGTCGGACCATTGCTCCTCCTCCCTTAGTGGAAGGGGATTACCCTGACTTCCCCGGTGACTCCCTCTGGGGGGTCACCCCAACCACTGCCCCAACGTGGTCGATCCTGAACGTATCCGTCTGTCAGTTTTCGGGAGTGGACGGGAACACCTGCACTGGGACCGTGTCCCGCCCACACAACCCCATGGCCTCGCCTTCGGTCCCTTTGGCTCGCGCTCGATAGTCACCTGCGAGTTCCCTGGCTCCTACTTTGCAGTCCCTTGTGTTTCCCCGGGCTCCTGCTTGACAGTCGCCTGTGGGTCCCCCTCCGGCGCCTTATTGGCTGCCATCGATCTTACCTCCGATGCCTTGTCGGTTGCTTACGGGTCCCCCTACTCTGACTCATCAGACACCTGCGGGTTCCCTCGCTCCAACTCATTGGTAGACTGCACCATCGCCAGCTGTGGCTACGCCGTCGCCTGCCGTGGCTTCACCCCCCTTTTTGCCTCCACCGATGTCCCCTTCACCTTTCTCCTTGCCTCCTCTGCTGACCCTCTCGCCTTCCTCCTTGCCTCCTGCCAAGGACTACCAAACCATTCTGGAGGACCGTGTTCACTCATGGATTCAAATATTGTACCTTGAAGGTGGTGCCATCTATCAGGGTGATAATGGGTCAATACACACAGCAAGACTGGTGTAAGAGTGATTTGATGAACAGGAAAATGAAGTTGAACATCTCCCATGGCCTGTCAGTAAATGTTTTCCTTCACCAGCATCACGTATTGTCCTGGCCACTGTTCTGCAAGAGGAATGGCTAAAAGTCTCTCTGGTCACTGTGCAGGACTGTCATTCCCAAGACGAATTGCTGCATTAGCTACAGAGGGAGGCCCTACACCATATAAATAAATTATTATGCTGTAAAATCAGACGTTTCAGTTTCATTGTCCAAATTTGCCTTTTCTTTATCCTTTTATTCATTTAAACTCTGCCATTTAATACCTCTGGCATGCTCCACAGGCAGCAGCATTATACACACATTTTTAGTTTATACACATACGCCACTGTGTATATACATGCTGTTATAATAAAAGCAATGTAAGGAAACCTTTCCTGTTCTTATTTCAAGTGAACATCACAATAATCAACAGGGATATTTTCAATGATATTTTCTTTCCACCTTAAATATACTGCAATAGTAGTACTAGGACATTCATTCACTGATATTTCCACATATGGAAGGGCGATTCTGAGTCACTAGTACTTCACAATCTTGAGTGTCACAGTGCAACAGCAAGTTTGCTATCTAAAATGCATAATCAATCAGAGTACACTTCTATGAAGAAACCAGGAATTAAAATAGTAGAAAGGAATGGCTTTGTGCATATGCTTTACTCTTTCAGTTTGAAGTTATGTTTCAAGTATCATTTTGAATATATGCCAATTCACCTTACACCACTCACTCAAGTCAAGGTCACGGGAGCATGAGTGCTACTCAGGGAGTCACCAGGAGACACTACTGAAGATACAGTAATATATATTTAGTTCAGTTATAACAGAAACCAAAATGATGGGGGGCCAGCCCATCACAGGGCACACTCACACACGCACACCTATGGGTAATTTAAGAAGTCCAATTAGCCTCAGCATGTTTTTGGACTGTGGGGGGAAACCGGAGTACCTGGAGGAAACCCCACGACGACATGGGGAGAACATGCAAACTCCACACACATGTGACCCAGGCGGAGACTCGAACCAGGGTCCCAGAGGTGGGAGGCAACAGTGCTAACCACTGCAGCACCATGCCACCCCATGCAAAACTATAATAATAATAATAATAACAACAATAATAATAATAATAATAATAATAATGCATTTAGAATAGCTAGTACACGGAAGAATTTTGCCTATTTTCCATACTGTAAAAAAAGTAATCTTTAGCATGTTCGAAAACCAATTCATCAAGTTTCTGTTCATGAGTTTTAATAAATAAAGTATGGTAAAAAGTAATAAAACTGATTCAGTTATTCAGTCGCCTGAGAAGAGAAAACATGGAATTGGTGTTAGCGAATTTTATTTTTTTTTATTTATTTTGCATGCTTATCCCACAATAAGCACCTCATCATAGTTTAATATTCTTGGCAATTAATTACATACTCATAATGCATTCATAGAATATTCATAAGAAGCATGTAAGTATGCCTTAACATCATAACATTCTTTAACAACTTTGATATATTTTGGTGTTAAGGTATGCTTCCATGCTGTTCATGAATATTCTATGAATGCATTATAAAGGCATTATGAAAATACAGTTAATGTAAAGCCGCTTTGATAAGCAGGTATTGCAAGTGGATGGTTGCAAAACTGCTTAGAGGAATCTCCCCATGCATCATCCTGAAGTTTATATCGATATTCTTACAGAATTCTGACAAGTGTTTATAAATGTTTCATGGAGCTACATTGCAAGCACTAAGTGGAAAGAATATATATAGACAATACTGTGCAAAAGTCTTAGGCAGTCAAGAAAAATGATTACATTAGATTCAACTTTTAGTACAGGTACAGAGCCAATTAAAAACAGGTTTAAATGATTTTCTTGTTGGTGTAAAACTGTAATATTATGTCTGTCAAAGTGTGTCAGCGTAGCCAATTCAAAACCTCTGCTAAAGTCACCCCAATATTTGCAGCACCCATCCACTACACCCTACAAGCATCCCCTAGGATACTCTGTTTGGCTAATCAATATCTCATTGAGTTACATAACTAATTAAATTCATTAATTAATTGTGCTGGTGGTGAAATTGAATGAATATATGGAATGGCTGAGGTGCCCCTGAGGAGAGGTTTGGGAACTGAAGCGGTGTTCATCTAGCAATCTAACAAGTTTTAGTCTTAGTTTTTATCATCCATCCATTTCCAAACCGCTTATCCTACTGGGTCGCGGGGGGTCTGAAGCCTATCCCGGCAGCAATGGGCACGAGGCAGGGAACAACCCTGGATGGGGGGCCAGCCCATCATAGGGCAGACTCACACACCATTCACTCACACATGCACACCTATGGGCAATTTAGCAACTCCAATTAGCCTCAGCATGTTTTTGGA
>JAODJX010000097.1:30977190-30988866 GCA_026776945.1 Isichthys henryi | reverse complement strand
CACACAATATTCTAGGTGGGGTCTTACCAAGGAATTATATAATCGTAGCATCACTTCCCTTGTCTTAAACTCCACACTCCTAGAGATTTAACCCAAAATCTTATTGGCCTTTTTTATTGCTTGCCCACACTAGTGAGAGTGGGACATGGAAGCATCTACATACACACCGAGAGATTTCTCGTAATCAGCCACCTTTATTTCAGTGGAAGCCATAAAATATCTGCATTTCATATTTCTGTACTCTGCATGGATTACCTTACATTAATCTATGTTAACTTTCATCTGCCAGGTATCAGCCCAGTCGCTAATTAAATTCAGATCCCGTTGTAGCCTCTGTGGTTATAGATCAGTATCTGCTACACCACCCACCTTGGTGTCTGCAAATTTAACCAGTTTACTGTATGTATTGGTGTCAAAATCATTAATTTCAATTAGGAACAATAGTGGTTCTAAAATTGAACCCTGCGGTACCCCACTATGAGCGCAGGCCCACTGTGACATTGTTCCTGTCTGTTAACCAATTTTCAATCCACACTGCTACAGTTCCTAAAATCCCTGTAGCTTTCTGCTTAATTTAAGCAAGAGCCGTTTGTGGGGGACAACATCAAAGACCTTCTGGAAATCTAAGTAGATCAGATCGTAGGCCTTTTGTGATCAATTTCTCTTGTAGCTTCCTCAAAGAACTCAAGTAAATTACTTAAACAGGATCTACCTCCTAAATCCATGTTGGCTATCCCTCAGAATGTTATTTGCATCCAGGTAATCTACCTTTTTCACTTGGATTATACCTTCCATTTTGCCAGTAATGCTAGTGAGACTGATTGGCCTATAGTTTGCTGGGTTACTTCTATCCCCTTTTTTGAATATGGGCGTTATATTAGCATGCTTCCAATCAGAAGGGACCACACTCGCAGATAATGATTTCTGGAATATTAAAGGTCGGCTAAGAATATCCCTCATCTCTTTTAAAATTATAGGTAAGATGCCATCAGGGCCCTACGATTTTTTTATTTTGAGCTTAGCCAGGCTTTGTATTACATCAGCCTCAGTTATACATATATTGGTCATAGACGACACTGTATTTGTACTAAAAGGTGGCAAGTTACTCGTGTTCTCTACTGTGAACACCCATGTAAAATAATCATTAAACTCATTTACTATATCAATTTCATTTTCAAGTATAAGGCCTGGGGGCGGCATGGTGGTGCAGTGGTTAGCACCGTTGCCTCACACATCTGGGACCCAGGTTCGAGTCTCTGCCTGGGTCACATGTATATGGAGTTTGCATGTTCTCCCCATGTCGTCGTGGGGTTTCCTCCGGGTATTCCGGTTTCCCCCACAGTCCAAAAACATGCTGAGGCTAATTGGAGTTGTGATTGGTGTGTGAGTGTGCCCTGCGATGGGCTGGCCCCCCATCCTGGGTTGTTCCCTGCCTCGTGCCCATCGCTCTGGGATAGGCTCCGGGCGACCCAGTAAGGATAAGCAGTTTGGAAAATGGATGGATTATAAGGCCCTTACTATTCTGTAAATTCGTGATTTCAGCTTTTAGAGCTCCTTGGGAAATATTAGAAAATTAAAATATTGGAAGAAACTTTTATTGTCATCCTTAGTCTCCAATTATATTTTTCTTTCCACATTCCTCTTAGAGAGTCTAATGTTATTTTTTAACTCAACCTGTAGACTTAGATACTCCTGCTTAGTTTTGAATTCATTAGTTAATTTCCATTTGTGGAAGAGAGCCCCTTTTCCTCCTGACTTTATTGTTAATTTCCTTATTAAACCACCTTGGTTGTAGTTTCCTAGATTTAGTTTAGCTGGAAACAGGTATGAAGTCCTCTTGCACTTGTAACAATGTGCTTTTAAAAAATTCCAATGTCTCTTCTACCATTTTGCTATTTAACTCCATCCAGTTTATAGTTTCTAGTGTCAGTCTCATACCATTAAAGTTAGTCTTCCTAACATTGTATATCTTTGTTTTGGAGTTTGCTCTTCGGACACTAAAATTAACCTCGAATTTAACCATGCTATAATCACTACCGTCCAATGGTTCTAAAACCTCTAATTTTCCAATCCTATCCTGGTTATTAGAGAAAACAAGAGTAAGAAGGGCTTCTCCCCTGGTAGGGGTATTAACAAACTGAGTAAAAAAACAACCCCATACTAATTCCACCATCTCAAGTTCATATATTGTCAAGGATCTGGGCGGGTTTGAGTGAGGACGAGGCATAATTCAGGTTGGAACAGAAATGGACGACCCACTGGCAGCTCACAGGACAAATAGGGATTTATTTTAAAAAAACAGAAAACACTAAGAACACCACAGAAAAAAACCTAAAGGACCACAAGGGGTCAAAAAACTAAAAGACGATAAAGAAAGACTAAATTTACCATCACAAACATAAAACAATGAACCACTAAATGACAGAAATCAGGCAGGGACTTAAATACTTAAACTGAACTGGTTAACGAGACAGCAGGAGAGAGACAGACAATTAACCAATAGGGGAAGGTGCAGGACAACGAGCAATCAGGAAAACGCACAAGGGCAGGCACAAGGACAGGCAACAGGTGGAACTAATTAACTCAGGGAACTGAACAGGGAAACTAAAAACTAAGCAAGGAACAGGGAAACAGTATGTGGCACAAAATGAAGCCAAAACCAAATACAATTCACAAGGCACAGGAACAAGAAAACTCATACAATGAAACAAACACAAAAACAGAGTAGGCGGGATTCAAACACTGGACAGAAGGGTTCACAGACAATCAGATGCTTAATGTATTGAGCCATGAGGCCAACAGCAAAGAGGGGAAAACACAAATACTGACAAAATGAGGGATGGAATGACCAGCAGCGCCTGCTGGCCAAACAGGGACAGGACACAGAGGTTACATTCACACTGCCATGCTGAAGTGACTCAAATCAAATTTTTTTGCCTTAATGTGACACAGATCTGATCTTTTCAGGGCTGTGTGGACACGCAAATCTGATCTTTCCGAATCAGATTTGTGTCACTTTCATATGTGGTACTAAATCGGATACGTATCCAATTTGCGGCCATGCAACCTGAATGTGAACGCTCAGATCGGAATTCTTGTGGCTTTTTGCTTATACGCAAGCACTGACATCATCAGTCTGCATCGGCAGGCTTGTACCCACACATCTCTTGGTGCAGCAGTTCCAGCAATAACTGCGAAAACAGAAAAAGCTACAGCCGCCTGACTCTTTTTCTCCTTTTCGACCTGCTCATGTACAGCTGATTCACTGTTTGTCGTCCTCCAGATCAAAGTGCGATACATGCGTGAGCTACTAACGCCTTCATTTTTAATGCCATGAGTCGTCCCACAGATATGACATTTTTTTGTTGTTTGTGACGCAGTTGACCCAGTAAAAATATATCAATGTACACATGCGTGACGTTTCGGAGGACAGATGCGTTCACATTACAGTCAGATACAGGTCACTTGTAGTTATGAATGTGAACCGTCAAGATAGACAAATCCGATCTGAGCAAAAAATCGGAATTGAACAATGTGGCTGGCAGTGTGAACGTAGCCAGAGTGAAACAGGAGCTGACCCTGACAAATATATTGCAATATTACTGCACTGTTATTTTGACATTGTGTGGACCAGTTTTTCAGGCCCCACGAGTGAATTATATAAAAATTTGTCACTTTCATCCGTATTAGGGTTTAAACAGTGTTACCCCTTTTTACTGATTAAGGCCGCCGTAAAATACAATAGGGAAAATTGACCTGCAAGTTAGCAAGCAACCCCTGACACAAACAGGGTGCCCCCAAGCCATGCCTTTGGTTCAAAGTTACCCATATAACACAAGAATTATTCTAAGCACTTCTGCATATAAATATTACATGGATATGTATATTACTCCAAATATCGTGCGTTTCGCCGCAGCCTAAAATGGCGCTTACATGACAGTGCGTTTACTGCATGTGGCTCACGGCAGTGACGTCACCCCCTCTTCTTAAAGGTACAAACACCTGTCACACTGTTTTCAGAAGCTGCAGCTGTACTGCTTTTATGCATAAAAAACCATGAATAAATCACCTGATTACACAGTTAATGAAACGTCAGCATTAGCGTTAGCTAGGTTGTTGCCTGACTTATCTGCAGATTAATACTATGACATTGTGAAGGAATCTATGATCTGTGAATTTTATGTGACAGCTTTAAGTAAAGTGTTCCCATAATTTATCATTTCCCTTTTTAATCATTTGTAAATGTTTACTAAGGTTGCGAAAATGATTATGTGGCCCTTAACTTCATGTTTATAAATGCCTTACTAAGAATTTGCAAATGATGTGTTCATCATTAACTACAGGCTTCTAAATGTTGTAAATGATGAGTTAATGTTTAACTAAAGGCTTGTATATGTGGTATAACTGAGCATTATTATAAAGAGTTACTCAAATATGAATATTTACTATACATGCTTACACATAAATTATCTAAAGAAGATTGTGACGCATAAAGTGACATTTGCCTTGTACATCAAACTGTGGACATGAAGCGTGACAGAAATGTAACAGCATGGTGTTGTTATCTCGTGCCTTGTCCTGGTAACGGCCCTGTGAAAAAAAGCTGTTTCTCGATCTTGAAGTGCAGGCATAAATACTCCTGTAGTGCCTTCCGGATGGCAGCAGAGCAAAAACATGGTGGCAGGGGTGTGATGGGTCCCCCCCCACCACAGACAATGGGCCTGTGTGTTATGTGCCATATTTGGAATTGTCATATAAAGAGAAAAGTAATACCAAGCTGAGAAAACCAAGAATCACATGACAGAGAAACACTCCAGCTTTTAAAAATGCATGAACCACTGCACTTTATTATCAATATGCAAAAGATAACTATAACAGGCCGGTGTCCTCTGATTTTTGCAGAGCCATTGAAAAAGACATAGAAAAGTATGTGTCTAACAGCATCATCAAAGACTCTGCCTGACTAACCCGTCTCACGAAGGGTGCTTTGTGTCACTCTCCATTTTCAGCAAATGGATGCAGCACCTGCAGAGCTCTGTGCCACTTTCCATATTTTCTGGGTTCATGAAAAATAAATGATGCTTTATCACAGATGCATTGATTTTTGCACTCAAGATGTGCAAAAGTATCCATAGCCTGGTCTTTGCAAATATATGTGCATATAATGTGTGTGTGTATATTTATCATATATACGTAGACGTATATAGACACACACACACACACACCGATGAACCAGTACATCAAAACATTATGACCACCCCTACATGATGATCTTCTACGCAAAAGTTTAAAAGTAAATTATAGCGAGACTGTGTCTGCTCCCGCTATGGGACTGTAATTTATTCTATGTTTATTGGTTTTGTATGTTTGCTTTTTCATGTGTGTATTAGTTTTATATTGATTGTTAATGCTTTTATGTCCTTAGTTAGGTAGGTAGATAAGTTTAAATAAGCAATCATTTGGTGGTCTGGAACTTATTAAATTCATTTATATTATTTCTTATGGGGAAATTGGACTTGGGCCTTAACCAAATTACAACTCGACCAGCCTTCTAGAATGATTTAAGTTCATTTTCCAAGGTGTCACACTCGCTGGGCTACGGAGCAGGGAAGCAGGCACAGGAGTCGGCGAGGTCGGGTGAACATGGGGTTTATTCAGGAACAACAGACTTAGGTGCATGAACTGACATCAATGATGTTAATGATTGGACTAATGAAAGGCACACAGACAAGGACTTAAATGCACCAAACTAATTAACACAAATAGAAACAGTTGAAAACATGGGGATTCCACACGAGGCAAATGAGAGGGCGTGGCACACAGGAAGATCAGAACGATCAGGACATAACAGAATCCCCCCCCAAAGGTGTGCCTAAAGGGACCGAGGGAACCAAACAAGGGGCATGATGAAATGCAGGGCATGACTGGACAGCACATGGGGAAACAAGACCATTTACGGAGCAATGGGAACAGGACTGATATGCAAAACAAAGCCAAAGACACCAACCAGACACCAACTGACAAAGCACAGGGAACACAGACGCACACAGGGGCACCAAAAATGGGAACACAGGAGCCAAGGACACCAAGGAGCGGGAAAATGAAGGAACCAGGGGGAACACAGACAAAAGGAGGTGTAAAGGGACCACGAGGGAACCAAGGTGGAACAGAGGGATGGGGAGCAAATGCAGGGGGCAAAGAGGAAAAGGGCAGGGGGAACCAGGGAACTGGAGGGAACCCCGGCTGGCCGAAGGCAGAAGCAGTAGGGGCCAAAGGTGACCGCGAGGCCGTAGCTTCCCTCAGCGACCACGAGGAGAAAGGCAGAGGGACTGCTAGAGGAGGAGATTAGGAAGATGAAGGGGACACCGGAGGAGGCGAGGAGGGAGTAGAAGCCGCTGCAGGCAACGACGAAGCCACAGCCGGCGAAGGTGTAGGCGACTGATGAGGTGGAGCTGGGGGAACTGCAGGAGACTGACGAGGCATCAGAGGTGGGACCGCAGGTGCCCGATGAGTGACCACAGGGGGGATCATAGGGGGAACCGCAGGCGACTGACGAGGCATCAGAGGCGGGACTGCAGGCGCCCGACGAGTCACTACAGGGGGAACCGCAGGTGACTGCTGAGCAGGAGCCGGGGGAACTGAATGCGACTTCTGGTCAGAAAGGAACTGAAGGTGAATCCAGGGGCAGGGTGGGCTGAACCCGACCCTGGCGCAGGTGTCCTCTCTCTCTGCAGGACACTGACAGATGGGGTCCTGGCTGGTATCTTCCATGACGGGGTGGTGGTCGGGGCATCACTTCAGAGGGAGTCGTATGGGAAGGAATCTAATGAGGGGGGAGAAGTGGTGGTCAGATGATCAGGAACCTCTTCAGGAACGAAGCCGGGCGCACAGGAAAAGGAACTGGAGCTGGGGGCAAGGGAACTGGAGTCAGGGGCATGGGAACTGGAGTCGGGGGCACCGGAACGGGAGCAGCAGCGCAGGCTTCGGCGTGGACTTTTCCCGATTCTTCACAGGGGAGAATGCAGAGACTGAAATGGACCCCCCCCTTTTTAGGGAACTTGGGGATCCTAGAAATGGCATCCACAGGAGAACTGGAACCTTTAAAGGCTAAGCATGTACCACAGAAGGTACTCCGGAAATGAACATTACTGAGCCCGTGCAGGTCAGGAACAGAAACTGATCCAGAGGGTGAGTGCTCCTCTGGGGCAGATGCCATGGGGGAAGCAGCAGCGTAGGCTTTGGGTGCAGGCAAAGCCACGGCAGGGAGGCGAGCTGTGGGCACAGGCAAAGCGATGGTGAGAAGACGGGCTTCAGGCGCAAGCGAAGTGAACACGGCCGGAACACAGCCAAGGGACCCACAAGATAGGATCCTGGACAGGAGCAGGTGGGTACCACAGGATCCGAAGGACAAAAATGGGAAAAGGGACAAGGCACCACAGGGACTGCAGGGCAAGGGATGTTGTAAGGACTGCCTGGCCAGAACCCAAGGGTGACGAGGGCCCTACTGAGGGGCAGGAACTATAACAGCTGCAATGGATGGCGTGCCCTTGTCTCCATCACCAGGAGACAGACTTAGCCTAGCCCCATTTCGAACCCCTGTCAATACCAGTGCCCTCCCTGGAACCTGGGATTGGAGTGGCCTGAATCCTGTACAGAGGCACGGACTCACAGAGTGGGACTAAGGGTAAGACCCAAAGGGTCTCACTCTAAGTCCTCTAGTGGGATGTCTTCCGGATCCACCCTCTCTGAGCTGGTGGTGACTGGGGAGACGGGTGTTGTGCTGGCAGTGGCCAGGGGGTCGGGCACAGGGCTGGCAGTGGCTGCAGGGCTGGTGCTGGAAAGCCAGGGCACTGACAAGAGATGTGACCGGCACCGACGGGTCCTCAGGAGGAAAACTGGGCTGAGCCAGGACATCTGGCAGCAAGTACAGCAAAGCTGGGAACACCCAGAACTGGGCCGGATGGAACCGGGACATTGGGAGATGGGCAGGATGGAACTGGGATACCTGGAAATACCTCTCCTGGGTGGCAACCTCTCCTGGGCCAGGTGCTAGAGGAGCAACGGAGACCTCACCTGTGTTAGACACAGAGGATGTAGGCTGAGCAACCCTCTCTGGGCCAGGAGTCTTGAGCGTGGGCAAGGCGGCCCTCTCTACGCCGGGCACGGCAGCAGCATCTTTTAGGTAGGGTACGGCAGCGGCCTCCCCTGGGCCATCAGGTCAGCCCCCCCCCTTCATTTACCACCTTCTGTGGCAGAAGCTGATGTAGAGCTCAGGTGCGGGGCAGGTGCAAGTAGTGGGACCACAGCAGGCTCCAGAAAGGCAGCGTATAGTCCTGCTTCAGGCAGAAGTGGAGGAAATGGTCAGTGTTTCAGGGCCTGAAATTCACTTTTCAATATGGGGGGGAATTCTCCCCCTTAAGTGCCTTGCATGGGGAGGAATTATGAAATGGGGGTGGGGTGAAATACTTGGGAGCTTAAATAAAGGCCTATTCCGTGAACTATATACATTACGTCCTTCTCTCCTTCTCTTCTTATCTCTTTGATCTGCATACGTGTTCTTAGTTCTTTTTGGTGGCTCCGCTTTTCTCATCTTCATGCCATATTATGCCGTATTATGTCCCCGCCATCTGCCTCTTCCAATTAATCTCTTAATGTCTTTGTTTTAAATTCACTCAGTGAATTTCACATGACATCATATCTTTTCTGACCTGGCATCAGGGATTCTCTGAACTATATACATTGCTGTAATTTGTTGCCTTTTTCTCCTTCTGTTTTGTGCTCATCTCTCAATGATCTTTATGTTTCTTCTGGGTGCTCCACTTTCTCTCATCTCCACCCCCTACTTTTTCATTTCTTCTCTCTCCTCTGCTTCACCTCTTTCCACTTGATAAGGGCTCTGTTAAAATCAAACTGCTCTCGAGGAGGGCCAAGCTCTGAAATAATCATCAGATTGGTGAGGTTTGCATTATTCAGTGAATTTCTGAATTTAGTTTTAATCCTATTTTGTGTGCTGAATCCACGTTCACACGACACACTTGTAATTGGTAAAACCATTGCAATCTTTCTCCATTTTAGTGAACACACCACTATGTTCAGACAACACAGTTTTTGCAAACTATTGAAAGGAAAACAATTAAAGCATATGACTCGCTGGAAACCATGACTTGCTTCAATACTGCAACCTCTGATTGAGCTTCATCTGCACTTACACCACTCAAGAAATATGTAAGAAGGTTTTCAATTTTATCTGCACCATAGAGAGAGAAATTCTCAGTGGACTGTTTTTCCACAATGGCATTTTTTGGTTCAAAAACAGTAAATCATGACAGAATGTCCATTGTGTCAGCAGGGAATCTTCTGTCAATTTCATCTATCAAGGATCTGACATACCTGCTCTTCATGTCATCAAAGGCTGTTTTTGGGGTTTTTAAATCAAGAAGCTTGTCTCCTTTATATGTGTTACCATGGAGAAAACTGAAGAATTGATTTTCTGTAGGGTCAGGGTGGATTATTATTTCTCTGAGTGCTTCTTTGGTTCTTTCAACTATTGGTTGGACTGTGGAAAAATCCAGACGTTCTCTTTGAAAATGTTTTGATAGAAGGACCACATGCATGAGTACATCCTTCATCATGTGACAGAGGGCCACAAAGTTGAACTGTCTGACAGCGGTTAGTAAAGCTTTGTCTGAGTCCTGATTGTTAGAGGCAGCCATGTGCTCCAGTACACTTCTCAGGGCTTTCACTGATCTACAGACCACTGACACAGCATTGTGAACTCACTGTATGTGGCTGGGTGAACTTCAGTTGAGATTCATCCAAATGTTTTTGCAATTCATGCAACTTGTTACTTCTGACAGCAGAATTACTGAAAAATACAAAAATTGACCTCAAATCTTGCTGAATTTTTTCACCTGTTGCACAGACCTGGCACCATCACTAGAGCAAGCCGATGATGATCCCTATCAATTCTGATTTAAATTCCTTTCTGAGTTTTTCAACAGCACCTTCGTGGCATCTAGTCATTACAGCAGCACCATCAGTACAAACTGCTAGAAGTTTTTTTCCATCTCATTTTTTTGCTTTCAGCAAATGCTTCAAATCTTCTAAAATGGTATCTGCGCTTCTACAGTATCTACAGTTTTGGAGGTCCTGAACAATTTTGTTTTAATCTTCTTGTCAGCAATGTACCTTACATATGTAATGAGTCGCTTCATGTTACTTATGTCAGTTGACTCATCCAGAATTAAAGAAAACACAGAACCTTTTAGCTCAACCATGTCAACTTCTTCCACAAGTGTGCTTGCAATAGCATGGTGCATTTCTGACAGACCTATCTCATTCAGATAGCTTCCATGGAAGGTTCTATGGAAGGAGGCCAGAAATAGTGACATGAGTTAGCATTTTCTTATTTATTTATCCAACTGAATGTTGCAATTAAACAATTTAGTCATCTTCATGTAGCCTAGATTTTGGTGATCAGATATCTGGGATCAAAACAAACTTCCACCATTGCTTACTATGTACTTTTATAATGTTTCTGCAAGTGTTCAAAACTGTATTTTGCAATGTCTATACTTTGATGTCAGATTACAAACTTCACATAAATCAGACATATTTACAAAGTACACTAAGATTAAGATGAGTTCAATGCCAAAACAAATATATAATAAGAAATAATTTATTTGCCATGAATGAAGTTTATGATATTGAATGAGGGGGCAGCATGGTGGTGCACTGTTGCCTCACACCTCTGGGACCCGGGTTCGAGTCCCAGCCTGGGTCACACGTATGCAGAGTTTGCATGTTCTCCCCATGTTGTCGTGGGGTTTCCTCCAGGTACTCCGGTTTCCCCCCACAGTCCAAGAATATGCTGAGGCTAATTGGAGTTACTAAATTGCCCGTAGGTGTGCATGTGTGCGTGAATGGTGAGTGAATGTGCCCTGCGATGGGCTGGCCTCCCATCCTGGGTTGTTCCCTGCCTCGTGCCCTTTGCTTCCGGGATAGGCTCCGGACCCCCCGCAACCCAGTAGGATAAGCGGTTTGGAAGATGGATGGGTGGATATTGAATGAAATGTGTGACCATACCCCAGTCAGTGAAAGTGTGTTCCCTACACCCAGACCGCAAAGGGTAAAACAACATCAGCGCTGGACTGGAAAATGAGAGCTGCATCAGGCTCCTACTAGCAAAGATACTGTGTCGTGCTTGGTGCCACTTTTTGCTAAGTGTCTGAAATGGCCATTTTCCTTGCTAACACTATATGGTGCTACTTCAGTGTTGGGGCTCAAAGTCTGTCTCAAAATTTAATCAGTTCCAGTTCAGACAATGTGTCTACAACATTTTAAAAAATCCATCAAATAATTTTTGAGTTATTAGGTTAAAGAGAAAGTGTCTGCAGCAGTGGTAGCAGACCGGTCCCAAAATCATATACCTGTATATTTTCTGTCTGTGGAACACAATTAAATACCAAAGGCTTTGAAATCAGCAATGTTGCTGCTGTATCTGAACTGGAAATAAACTACATTTTAGAACATAGAACTCTTCATCCATCCATCCATCCATCCATCATCTCCTGCTTAATCCGAGGTCGGGTCGCGGGGCCATCAGTCTCAGCAGGGAGGCCCAGACTTCCCTCTCCCCAGCTACTTCATCCAGCTCTTCTGGGGGGATCCCGAGGC
>JAODJX010000097.1:30901444-30918286 GCA_026776945.1 Isichthys henryi | reverse complement strand
GAAACCGGAGTACCTGGAGGAAACCCCACGACGACATGGGGAGAACATGCAAACTCCACACACATGTGACCCAGGAGGAGACTCGAACCTGAGTCCCAGAGGTGTGAGGCAACAGTGCTAACCACTGCACCACCATGCCGCCCCTGTTTTATGTATTTTTCTATTATAATTTGTACTGTGCAAAAGTCTTAGGCACTCAAGAGAAATTTTTAATGCTATTTATCTGGGTAGTAGGCACACATTTTCTTAGAACAAAAAATATAATTTAAGAACATATGAAAATTACGAGTAACACAATAAAAACTAGTAAAAATGTCTTCTGTTCTGCACAAAGTTACTGTTATCTACTTGGACAGCTAGATGAACAGCACTTCAGTTCCCAAACTTCTCCTCAGTGGCACCTGAACCATTTTATGTATTTATTAATTTTCACCATCAGCTCGCTTAATTAATTAACTTAATTAGTAAAAAAGTGAACGAGATAAATAAATACATGAGGTGGGCCAGTGGTCAGGTCAAAAAATACATGGGTGTATTGTATGGTTGCTGGAAATAATAGGGTTATTTTAGCAGAGGTTTTGAAATGGCTAAGCTGACACACTTTGCTAGGCGTAACAGCATAGTTTTACACCAACATAATTTTTTTTTTCTGTCTAAGAATTTTGCACAGTACTGTTTATTTTTGGGTTTTGGAATCGCCTGAGTTTCCATTTCTTCTTATGGGAAAATTCGCTTTGATATACGGATGCTTTGGATTACAAGCACATTTCCGGAACGAAACCAAGTTACCACTGTATATGTAATGGCTGGGGTGCCTCAGGGAGAGCTTTGGTGACTAAAGTGGTGTTCATCTAGCCATCCACGAAGATAGCAGTAACTTTTGGAGGTGAGAAGAAATTAGTGTTATTTTTTAGATGTATTATCATTCAGTAATAATTATAATGTTAAACTGTTTTTTCTGAGCAAAAGAACATTTACACTTTAACTGCAGATTACTGTATATCTGGAAACATAATAAATTTTATACTTTTACTAATTCCATCCATCCATTTTCCAAACCGCTTATCCTACTGGGTCGCGGGGGGTCCGGAGCCTATCCCGGAAGCGATGGGCACGAGGCTGGGAACAACCCAGGATGGGGGGCCAGCCCATCGCAGACTTTTACTAATTTTTTATTAATTTAACTTATTGTTTTTTCTCTCATTTTCTTTTGTTCTCATTTATTTGGAAACCGTCCACTTCATCCACTAATTATTTTAAGTGACCTTTTCTTATGTACACAGGTGGTGTAAAGTAATTTAAAATATGCTCCACACAGTGCTGAAAACTACTTATGTAAATATCAGAGGATTGTGGGATATGAAGCAGGGTATTTCATTATTTAGTGTGCTGCCATGGTTACCAGGCTGAGGATCAAGGCTGAAATCAGCAATAAGAAAAATGAGGAATGATACTGAAAACATTTCGTGATTATATCTGAAACTCTATTCAGTTTTTATTGTTGTTAACACAATGTGCAGGCACATGTGTAAATGAAAGGAGAATTGTGGCTTCACCAGAACATGCAAGGGGGACAGGAGAGGTGGAGGGAGAGTATGTACATAGGTTGAACATACGTTACGTACATTATACATAAATAATACATACCTACATACATAACTTAGACATACATTATATGTAAATAAGTTATCCAGATGTACATAAATTAAACATACAGGCTAGATACAGATATGCATATTAACATATGCATACAAATATATATATCAGCATGTCTCCATAGATGAGGTAGTATCTAACAGGTGTTGAAGTGGAGCTGAATAGTGCAAGGTAAACAGTAGACATGAGGTGCAGATAAAATTGTGCAAATGGCAAGTAAAGGTTCATTTTTGGGGGGGGGGGGCATGTGGTGAATGAGAAGAGGTTTCGCAATGAGGCACATAGTATAGGCACATTTTAATGAAAAACATCATATTTAGTCAAGGCATGAGAATTTTCACCCGCATACTGTAATGCCTGATGTTCCATACGATACAGCAATCAAAAAATCATCTTGCATAGGACATTCATTGCATGCAGCCTTGATTGCCTCATCTCCAGCATCCATTTAAGCCTTCGGCTGGAGCTCATACAGATACAAAACCACATTTAGAATTACATCAAAGAAATTTACAAACGAGAGGAGGCCATGCGGCCAATAACAAATAGCTCAGAGTTGTTAAAATCTTATCTAGCTCTGATTTGAAGGAACCCAGAGATTTAAGGTATGGTGACCAAACCTACACACAATATTCTAGGTGGGGTCTTACCAAGGAATTATAGAATCATAGCATCACCTCCCTTGACTTAAACTGCACACAGCTAGAGATGTAACCCAACATCCTACTGGCCTTTGTTATTGCTTCCCCAGAATGGCGAGAATGGGACATGGAAGCATCAACATAGACACTGAGGTCTTTCTCATAATCAGTTATCTTTATTTCAGTGGAACCCATAAAATATCTGTACTTTATATTTCTGCTCTCTGCATATATTTATCTATGTTACAGTAAATTTCATCTGCCAGGTATCAGCCCAGTCGCTAATTAAATCCAGATCCCATTGAAGCCTCTGTGCTGCTAAATCAGTATCTGCTACACCACCCACCTTGGTGTCGTCTGCAAATTTAACCAGTTACTGTACATATTGGTGTCAGTATCATTAATGTAAATTAGGAACAATAGTGGTCCTAAAATTGAACCCTGGGGTACCCCACTATGAACACAAGCCCACTGTAACATTGTGCTTGTAATAACTACTCACTGCTTCCTGTCTGTTAAGCAGCTTTCGATCCAATCTGCTACAGTTCCTAAAATCCCTGCAGCTTTAAGCTTAAGCAGGAGCTGTTTGTGGGGGACAACATCAAAGGCCTCCTGGAAATCTAAGTAGATCACATCATAGGCCTTTTTGTGATCTATTTCTCTTGTAGCTTCCTCAAAGAACTCAAGTAGATTAGTTAAACAGGATCTACCTCTACTAAATCCATGTTGGCTATCCCTCAGAATGTTATTTGAATCCAGGTAATCTACCATTTTCACCTGGATTATAGCTTCCATTACTTTACAGTTATGCAAGTTAAACTGATTGGCCTATAGTTTGCTGGATTACTTCTATCCCCTTTTTTTGAATATAGGCGTTATATTACCATGCTTCCAATCAGAAGATACTGCACCAGCAGATAACGATTTCTGGAATAGTAAAGTTAAAGATTGGCTAATAATATCCCTCGTCTCGTTTAAAAAATTTACTTATAATGAGCCGTGATCATTAATGGCAATGCTGCAATAGATTTTATTTATTTTACAAATAATTTTATTTATACTGCAATCATATAGTCCTTTTAATGAGATAATTTTTGATAGGCAAATTATAGGCATTTATTGGCTACAATACACTGCTCTTAACCTATAAAACTTTAAATGGTCATGCACCGCAGTATGTGAGTGACCTCAATTGCAACTACATTCCGAATCGTATGTTTAGATCACAAGATGCAGGTCTTCTATCCATACCCAGAATATCGAACGTTACGTTTGGAGGAAGAGCATTTGCTCATAAAGCACCACAGCAATGGAATAAACTTCCTATTAGTGTTCGGAACTCAGACACAATCTCTGCTTGTAAGTCAAGGCTTAAGACGTACCGCTTTAGCCAGTCTTTTGGATAGTAAAATCCCCTTTTCTAAGGTTCATGGGAAATCTGGAGGTTCATAGTCATTTGAGATTAAAGGTGAAAGGGGGGGATTGGTGCTATCGTCCTGCTACTCTTGCCGATCACTTAAGTTGTTGACGGTAGGTTGGCTTGACGCCAAAACCCCTGGAAACCCTCATGTCTGTGCTTCCTTCCAGGTTTCTTTTTTAGCCAGGATGTCATAGTTACTCTAGTCCTGCCGGAGGCTAGGTTAGGTGTAGGGCAATAACTCTTCTCCATCTTCTCTTTTCCGAGTTGATCCCGAGCCGACTCTACACCGTGTGAACCCTCACCTGGACTCCTGGAGATAACTACATGAAACCAACTGGGACTTTAAAACTATATGAACTCAAATTAATGTCAATATAAATGCAGTTTCATGCTCCGCGGTTGCCCAGAGGAGGACGGGGTCCCCTTCCGAGTCTAGCTTCCTCTCAAGGTTTCTTCTTGCTAGAGGGAGTTTTTCCTTGCCGCTGTCGCTTCAGGCTTGCTTGGTGGGGTTCTGGCCAGTTATAAGTAAAATGCGTTGTGACAATGACTGTTGTTAAAAGCGCTATATAAATAAAATTGACTTGAATTGATACATTGTGCCATTGTAACAGTAGCTGTTTGTCATAGTTAATTTGCCCCTATTGCATTTCCATTTCCTATAAATGAATGCTACTCAATGCTCAAGTATGCTACTTGTGCAAAGCACAATAAATTTAAAAGAAGCCCAGTATTTCCAAATAAACACAATATAAATAATGCAATGTGGATAATGGATAATGCAATGTCTTTGAAAAATATAACATTAAAAGTCAGCTGTGGCTTTGAAGGAGTTGGTGGAGTATTGTCATTGCATTTCCGCAGCTCAGAGCATGGCGTTCTGAGAGAAAACACTTGTTGGTACCAAAATTCTGAGTTAAGTGTTAATGTAGTAAGATAATACAGTAAAATTTGGTATTTTGTTAATGGGCATTAACAAAGTATATATATAAAACATTAGGTCGCGCTTTACATTTACTGCACCTTCATGATGCCTATATAATGCATTCATAGAACATTCCGTTCACCTTCATAATTTATTCAGTAAGTATTCATAAAACATTCTTATTGTTTACCTTAATATCCAAACATCCCTTAACAACTGTAATATACATTAATAAACCTGCCAATCCTGCAGGGAAACACAGGAAAAATAGAGTATCAAATGGTCAGTACTGATCAGAGATTGGGAACTCCACACACAGCTCAGTCCCCCTCCAATGCTGTCATAATAGGGAAGCTGCACCAATCAGCAGAGTCTATAACAGTAGTCTAGGCTTCAGCGCATTGCCCCTGTCGAGCGTTGATTCTCCCTCAGTAGCTCCGAAGGTGCACAAGGACCATCCCTGCAGATCTGCGAAGCACGGGGGGGGGTATCAGTTCCCACCAACACATACACAGCTCGCGTCCGTACGTTCACCAGAGGTAAAACTTAGTCACTTCCCTTATCGGAAGGAACTAGAGCGTGTTGAAATATCTCACAAGTTCTCCACCGTTGCCCCCGTCCACTGGAAACGGCTCCTGAAGATCACCACAGCGAGCCGGTCGTCGCATAAATTTCAAACCCGTTCAGATCGTCCTGCGTCCCTCCTGCTGATGTGGCGTCTTTATCTTCAGTTCTGCCTGTCCCACAGCTCATCAGTAGCGTTGGGCACACTTGTTACAGGAGCTCACACACAACCATGCATACGCACCTACAGTATGTTACCACCCCCATTGACACCCACTTTAAAACAAAAAAATATTGCCATCCCACATAATACTTGCTTCGTACAGTCACTCCCCTATACAGTTACCTATAAACACTGCTACATTTGTTAAAAACACATTTCTTTAGTTATGAAATCATTCCATGTTTTAGCATCTATTTCAACATTAAAGTCAAATTTGTGTACTGAAATAATTAAGTAAAAACTATTGCAGTGATTATTAACTTCAGTCACAGATTATTACATAGAAATCCTATTGAATCTCTTAAGATTAGTCTTTTTGTTAATAATGGCCTAATGTTTAGGAAATGTTTTAATACATTGAAATGTTAATGTGAAGTTAGAGAAGGTGACTAATTTTGAACAGTTCAGGACATGTGATGTAAGTGATTTGAAATGTGGAGTGATTGTTGGTGTACAGTATGTAAGCTTGTTTGGACTATGCATTTCATTGCATTATTATTTTATCAGCAATGCATTCTAAACATTTAGTCCATCCTACTCTTAGTATTAACATTTACACCATATCTATTGGTTAGACATACTTGCTTGTTTACAGAATTGTTCTGAATGAAGAGGTATATGGATTCGTTCTTAAACATAATATGAGTAATTTTCACAAACCTTTTCCTGTAACATATCAATATTGATTAAGGTTTTTCCCACAGAAATGAATCGACCGTCCCCACAAAGATATGAAAACACATGTGTGTGTGTTCTGTTCTTCACAGTCGTAATACTGATATATCACACAGGAAGTCTCAGATTCGATTATCTTGGGACGGGCATTTGGCCGTTTTCTTCCTCTTGCTGGCACTACAGACTGAATGTGCCTGAATGCTTTATATTTCAGTGAATCAAACAGCATTACTATCTCTTAGATGAATGATATTGTAGAAGAGGGAAAGAAACCAATAGGCAGTTATGTGCTGGCAGCAGTAAGTCGCTGTGATCCAGGTCATCAACACCTCCCCTTTGTTGTATTGTAATACAAGACAATCTATGGCTTTGAGCCCTCTTTGATGCTCAGGGCTGCAGCCTTATGAATAGCACTCATCAATAGGACATTCACATTTTTTGGAAGCAGTAAGAAAGAACAGTTGTATTTTCAGTGAAGGCAAATTTTCAGGATGATATAGTACCATTCATTTTGAGAAGCTCATTGTATAGTTGTGAAAAAAAAGTGTGATGTTGCAGCCACTTATTCCTTGGGTCATTTCTAATACCACACACACCCCCATTTTCCCTTAATAATTAACTGTAGGATGAACAAGTCAGATAGAGATCTGAAACCTTGGATATGGGTAATAGAATACTGCCACCTTATATATAGACAGCCCCGAGGTAACAAAAGAGATCTGTTCCCTAACTCTGTCTTTAATTGAATTGGTAGGTAAGTCGGAAAAATAATAATACAGTATATAATAATAAAAAACAATTATAATAAAAGTACATACCTGTACAGTACTGTACCTTGAACTGATGAATTGCTGAAGCTGTACAATGTTTTCACAAGCATCACAAAGTAGTGTTCCTCATTATTAACCGTTGTGTTAAACCCAAATTTTTTATATATCAAGCTTTGTGGTAGTCTGTTTCTTAAGTACAAGCTGTCAGTAAAATGGATGTTCTGTACCGCAATATAAATTTGCGTATCACAGAATCCCTCTGTAAAACTAACCTAATCCCGATGCCTGTCCTGCACCTAAATCATTTTCAGTACTTTCTTGTTTGGCCCTATTATGTTGACCATGTTCCTGCCAAGCCTACATATTTTGAGAAGGGAAAGCCTGTTCCCTGTACAACTACAACTCACAGCCCATCCCTGTGTCACATGGTTCTGTTTACTTTCCCTTTACTTTACTATCATTCTGCTACTGTGGCTTACAGAAAAAGGGCATTTATTCAGTTAGTTGACCATACGCCATGCTTCCCACTCTTCAGCTGTGACAGATTTTTGTGCTTAACAGCACTAGGGAACATGTCATCAGCTACTCTGGGAAACACAATGGATAGAAGTGTAACGATTGTGTCAGTGCCAGGAGGCTGTGTGTCCAAATGACATAAGCACTCCATTTGGCTGGCAAACTAACCTTCTGGGGGACGAACATCACCTTCCCTCCTTATTACAGTAACAAATCGACTTTCCTGTCACTCTTCCCCATGTGCTGCTTGACATCTCAGTAACTTTCTAACACAATCACACACGCTCAACCAAAATGAAGTATGAGAAACCCATATCTCTCTTGTTCAACTGCCTTGGAATGTTATATGTCACAAAAGTCAATTGTTATGAAAATCAAAAACAAAATTCAGTAACAGAAGCTTTCTAGACTTTTACTGACTTTTTAGGACACAATGTCCTCAGAAAGTCACCATTGTCAGCAGGCTGTTACAGTTTGACATTGACAGCAGTGTGAAGTGGTGATATATTTGTTTGGATTTTAGTAGAAATTTCTGTTTTTCTAGATGCAATGGCTGAGCATTGTGAGAAAATCACAGCTGAAGCCAATTGCATAGGCAGCTACACAGAAGTGTTTTTGGGGTGGCACAAATGGCATTAGGTGCAACTCGGATGAAAACTAAATATCCATTAAGACAGTTGATCATTTTACACGTAATTAAATACTAACCATTTTGACATCACAATTAGTAACATAGTTGAGAAAGAAGCATCAGACAGCCTGATCAGTCCAAGGAACTGAACCCTCCCATGTTTCTTCAGATTGAATGTAGTAACCCAACTGACACCAAGACCCCCCACAATAAAATCTGCCTTATCACTTCCAGGTGACAGCCTATTGAGGATATAGGATGATCCTGTAAAATACCACCCTGGAGTTAAGAGTCTTGCTCAAGGGCCCACCAGTGCAATCACTGTGGTAGTCCCAGAATTTGAACCAGTGACATTCTGATCATGGACACAGACTTCTAACATGCAGAGCAACACACCAGTTGGTCAAAGGTATAAGCCTGTTGAAGGGTAAAGTGTCGGGAGGCCTCAGAGTCAGGCAAAAGACAACAAAAACATCCGAAAAATTTGGGATTGGTGGTTTATTTTAACGTCATCTTAAGTTCTGACTCCTCCCATTAAGCACACCAGAAACAAAAAAAAATATAAAGAAAAAAAAAAAAAACTCAAAAGTTAACTAATACAAATAACTATCAAACAAAAGAAAGCACGTGCAACCGACTAAACTGTGATCTCTAGTCCTCACATATCTGAGGATCTCCAACTCCTACAGTGCACAAGTACATGGGCCCAAAAGCAAAAAAAGAAACTAACCCAAACACCGCCTTATAAACCCTTGTCCTCACCTCTTTAATTGGAAGCTACAATTCCCCTCCAGCTAAAGGGGTAACATCCTACAAAAAGGGAAAAATGGAAAATGAGGATACAGAAATAAACGTTTGAAAAACCAACTTATCCTGGATAAGTCTCACTGGCATTAACTCATCTAGGATGAGGCATCTGATCTCGAATGATTTAAGCAATGTACGGAAAATACCCCCCTAGTCTCTTGCCCAGGCCAACTATCCAAACAAACAACAAACAGCCAACAACCCCATTTACCCTTAATGAGCATTTACCCTTATTAATCCCCCCCCGCCAGTATAGCATTCCTACCCTTACATACACCCCCACCTCCCTGTAGCCATCCTGGAACAGAGGCACCCTTTCATATCAACCAGGACACTACAACAGAGGTAGGAACTAACAAATCACAAAAAAGGGCAGTAAATATGAATAAAGGCTCGGCATAGTTTCCACAACATGTGTGCCCATCTGCTTCCATACTTGCCGATCCTGCAAACAAAATATTCTGGGAAAAAATGCCAAAACAATAATTCACCATTGGGGTAAAATTATGTTACTGTCCCCTTAAGACAGTGAGAACGCATCCATCCACTGTGGCCTTCCTACAGTTCAAAAAATGTGGTTATATGAACTGATGGATTTAAATTGCCCTTATTGTGATTACGTGACCCTACAATGGACTGGCATCCCAACCTATGTATGGCCCAGCCTGTGTTTCCTTTCATTACAGAAGACCAATGATTTAGAAGCAGGTATACAACAATATATCGTGTGCCAATAAAGCACGGTACAAATTCATGCCGATTCAAATTGTGGAAATAAAAATTAAAATTACCACGAAAACGCTCAGATTTTTATTAGGCTTTGTAATCTTTTAGTTTTTTTCTAGCCATAACTGCTAGGTATAATTGTTTAGACAGCAGATGCTGCAATAACTTGACCTGTCCCCCTACGAGCAACCAACTAATGCCAAATGCAGAAGTAACACTACGGAATGGTGAGTGCAGATAGTGGTCAAATTGAAATTGAGGACACTAAAGAATTTCCAGAGTGTCCCCCTGCTTTGCGTCCTATGTGACCTGAGAAAGCATCCAGACCCCCCAGAATAACAACTTTGTTTGGATTTGGGGTTTATCTTTTTAGAGGTGTAACGATCTCAGGGTTTATGTATAGGGTAATTTTTCCTCCAACCACTTGGGGGTGCTAAGTCTGTGCTTCCTCTGGGGAGCAACGTGAAAGAGCAAGAGTGGAGACTAGAAGGTAGAGAGTAGAGTTTGTAAGGTTGTGTGGTAGCAATGAGTTGTTTTCTTTTAAATCATATGTATTATGTATATACAGTGTATGTTTGTTATAAAAGAGGATGTATCCTCTTGAGAGTGACGCAGAGGGAGAGTTTTGTAGGATTCACCAGCCATGGCCAGTGGTTTATGAATGAGTGGAAATCTATGTTCCTGTGGCCTTGGTCTGTTTAACTAACATCACCGCAGTGTATTATCCAGTACAGCAGTTGCATTTTCTGCTTCGAATGATACTTTGGGACTGAGCTTAATACTGTGTGGACATAATGTAGGCTGCAAGGCAGAGTTGTTGTGCCTTTTCTGTAGTGGCTTCTTGGTATGGTTTTATTTTGATTTTGTTCATATACTCTTGCCATCTCCGTTTCTACAGTCCAGTGACTGTAATGTTTGTTCAGTTTTATTCATTAGTCAATGATCAGTCATCACATGCCTCACACCCCCATCCCCCCATTATCTTTCTATGCAACAGAGGGGGATAACTCACACACACACACACACACACACACACACACACACACACTCACATGTTTGTGGGGACCATCCATTCATTTCAATGGGCAAAACCCTGATTTAAACAATGACAACCTTAACACCTACCCAGTCCTATCCTTCACCGTAAATAACCAAACAAAATACAAGTCTTTTGGCATTTTTAGCTTTTTGATTGCAGCCATAGATTGTTATAAAATTCAGTCCCTTCTGTGGACTGAAAAAATTGTCCCCACAACATCAAAATAACAGGTTTTTATCACATTTGCTACATGGTTTCTGGTGATTAAATATGTGCATATGGACAAAATTGGGAGACACCTCTTAGTCATTGAGTTCAAAGGTTTCATTCAGATCCATTGCCACAAATGAATAAAATCAAGCACTTAGCCATGCAGTTAGGTTTGCAAATATTTGTAAAGGAATAGGTCGTTCTGAAGAGCTCAGAAAATTTAAGCGGGGTACAGTCATAGGATGCCACCTTTGCAAATAGTCACTGATTACTGAGGTGCACGGTGTGTAAAAGTCACCAAAGCTCTGTTGACTACATAACTGCAGAACTACAAACTTCCTCTGGTATTAACCCCAGCACAACAACTGTGCTGGGAATTTCATGGAATGGGCTTCCATGGCCGAGCAGCTGCATACAAACCTCACTTTACTAAGCATACGATGCAGCATTGTAATGCACCACCACAAGATTCTGGAGCAGTGGAAATGTGTTCTGTGGAGTGATGAGTCGTGCATCCCTGCCTGTCAGTCTGATGGAGTCTGGGCTTGCTAGATGCCAGGAGAACGTTATTTGCCCGACTGCATTGAGCCAACGGTAAAGTTTGGTGAAGGTGGGTAATGGTATAGGGTTGTTTTTGAGGGGTTGGGCCAAGCCTCTTAGTTCCAGTGAAGGGAACTCTTAATGCTTCAGCATACCAAGACATTTCGGACAATTCTATCCTTCCATCTTTGTACGAACTGTTTGGGTAAAATCGATTTCTGTCCCAGCATGACTGTGCCCCAGTGCACAAAGCAAAAACATGGTTGGGTGAGTTTGGTGTGGAAGAACTTGACTGGCCACACAGAGCCCTGACTTCAATCCCATGGAACACCTTTGGAATGGACTTAGATGGAAATTGTGAGCCAAGCCCTTACGTCCAACAGCAGTGCCTGACCTCACAAATGCTCTTCTGGATGAGTGGGCAAAGCCTTCCCAGATGATTTATTTTTTTTTGCTAAGTTTTTACAGGCTTGCATGCTCCTTTTAGTGAGAAAGGTATTTTGTCTTGCCAACCTACCCCATACATGTGCAGAATACAAGAGGTTCTTGTCACAAACCAATACAGGGCAACTAAGTTTGCTTTATCTTTGGACATGATTCTGAATGCAATTAGTTACCTATGAACACATTCAGATTCAATCGGCCATTGAGGTTAAGTATTGAAAAAAGAAAACTGCCAGAAAGTTCCAAAAAGCAGAACATGAATTACTACTCTGGTAGCATATTTTGGGTCCATCATTTTTTCCTCTCCTAGCTGTATTGATAAGGCTGATTGCCAGAGGCACTTTCCGTTCTTCTTTACCTACACTTTATTGTGCTGATAATGAAGGACACTGGCTATAATTAGGTATATGATTCTGAGTCTTTAGAGTGATATTATTTCACATTATTAAGTCACTTTGTTGGCTGATGTATTTTATTTGTCTTATATTGTTTCTTTTTGGTTTCTATAGTACAGATGTATACTACAAATCTGTAAAATCTCTACAAGAAACTTAAAATATAATACATAGTAGTGTTTTGAAGTCAAACTAAGCTGTTCCTTTTGTTTTTAATGGTTTTCCGTTTGAGGAATTTGCAAAAAAACTGCATTGCATGATGGGTAGGATCTAAAGGCTGCCTGACGTTCTCTTCCGTCTGACGACATACATCAAGACTAGGAAGGTGCATAATGTTCATGCCTGGTTGCGTTTATTGGTCCAGAAAATAAAAGTAAAAGTGGGACACAAAAGAGGAAGGAAAAGAAAAAAAAAAACTTTAAGCAAGTTCTATTCTAATAGGCTGTTATATGCCGCAGGCCTTTTGTTTGTTTGCAATTTCACCACGTAGGCTACGTTCTTAAAAACTGCTTTTTCTTAGATATAGCCCGATTATATGCTGTGGGCCTTTTAATTTGTTTGTTAGCAATTTCGCCACGTAGGCTGCCTTCTTTAAATTGTGTTTTGTTAGACTACATATTTTGGGATGTTTTATTGTAGTCTTTGTAATCATGTACATATTTTAGCCTATCCCAGCCACTTAAGGGAGCAAGCCAGCTCAACTAGGTGCCAGTCCTAAGCCCGGATTAATGGGGAGGGTTGGCGTCAAGAAATGCATCACTGATGTCAAAATGTGGGAAATATGTCGTTGTATAAATAAATGCATTAAAGTAGGTTAATGATTCTGTGCTGTCTAAATTGTGTAAAATGTTAGGCTACATGACATTTGAATGGGTTGTACCCGGATGCATGGACACATTATGAGAATGAGAATGGTGGTGCGTGCACAGTAATTAACCTACAGTATACCCTATTCACTTACACAATACACTGTAATATTTGCAACAGAAATTGATGAGATGGGCAGGCAGTTGGAGGTGGAATTTTTGTCCTTGGTAAAACTCTGACGGTCTCCACACTGGTAACAACGTTGTTTTCTAGGCATAGCCACACAAATCTCCTCCTGTCTGAAAAAGGCGTAGAAAACACAACTTAGCTATTAAAACTTCACAGTTTTTGTGAGGGACAGTCGAATTCTCTCGTTTAGTTTTTTGTGTTCTTGCACCTACACCTTAAACCTCGTTTCAGCGCCGCCACATATATGTATGCGTGTGTGTGTGTGCTGGAGGGGGGGGGGGGCTCGATCCGTGTTTTGCCCCAGGGTCTTGTGTGCAGTTGTTCCGCCACTGCTACTTTAATATACTAGAGATGATGTAAAGTACATGGTATTATATGTGTAGGTTATATGCAAATACTACATCAATTTATATATGGAACTTGAGCGTCCGTGGATTTTAATGTCTGTAGGGGGACCTGGAACCAGTCCCCTGCAGGTACTGAGAGACTTCTATATACAATTTTAAATGGCATAAGAGCTCATTACTAGTAATGGTACTATGAATCCTGCAAATGTAGATAAATGACCGGGAGCTGTGCGTAGGGAACTGACACACTGCTTTCAAGCTCATAGTAGCCAGAGCAGGCAGCCTAGCTGCAGGATGCCCTCCCACAACACCTAGAGGTGGAGGCCTGACATGCCCAGGCCGAGCACAGCCATGCAGCACAGACAGATGGGTTTCAGGGGCTGACTCAGTACTATCATCTGTTCCTGTCATCTGGCCCTCGTCTCGGGTTTGAGGGCATCAGCACCAATGAGGGCATTGGGGGCAGGATCCAACAGCCAACTGCAAGTGAACGCACCAAAAAGCTCAGTGTGAAATGTCTGATCACCGTTTCCTCCTCCTTGCATATTTTCTCTAATTGTTTTTCAGCCTGGTATGTGAGACATGACCATGCTTATAAAATAGCACCCTTGTTCTCTGACTGGCTTCAAAAAAATGGCTCTGCTAGCTGGCCTCTTCTATATTGTACACACTTTTGCACTTGTCTTTGACTTTGCCGTTATTGCAATGCATTATATGGTCCTTGGTGTGAGTGTAAATTTCAATTCTTACTGGTCATTTGTTTGAAAGCTCAGCCTCCCAGCATAGTTGGCTCCTTGACAGCTGTATGCCTCGTATCTGTATTGCTTCTATGTATGTTGTTGGGTTGGCGAGTAAGCTAGTAAATGCTTAGTGCATGTCCACAGACCACATGCACTGCTTGTTGCTTATTGTCACCCCACAAACTCACAGGATTAATCAAGAAGTTTCTCAGATCCCCTTTGCTACCAGGGGAACGTGCCCTGTGGAAATCAGTGCTGGATGCTGTCCTGTTTGTGAGTTGAGTGCTCCATCTCCCTTACTCTCTGAGGCATCTGAACCTGAGCCTGGGCATGACACTCCCTAAAAGACTCACCAAGAAATACATCCGCCTCATTGTGCCCTCAGACAATCACCCAAGTCCACCATGACGGCTATCAGTTGCTGAAAAAAAAGTTTGTAACAACGTGAGCTTCCTGCTAATCATGTACTGCATCAT
Source organism: Isichthys henryi (assembly GCA_026776945.1). Taxonomy (NCBI): domain Eukaryota; kingdom Metazoa; phylum Chordata; class Actinopteri; order Osteoglossiformes; family Mormyridae; genus Isichthys; species Isichthys henryi. Next base: position 30,903,548 of record JAODJX010000097.1, on the reverse strand, counting down.
CTGTTTGGTAATATAGTCCCTTTATCTATGTATGTATGTATGTATGTATGTATGTATCTATGTATGTATCTATGTATGTATCTATCTATCTATGTATGTATCTATCTATCTATCTATCTATCTATCTATCTATCTATCTATCTATCTATCTATCTATCTATCTAATCAATCAATCAATCAATCATTTGATCTGGGAACCATTTTTGCCATCTTTTCCTTGAAAGATGTGGCGGCAATCCAAAATCAAAACATTCCAAAACACTTATATTTTGTTTGCTTACTTATGGTTCAGTTTAAGGTTGGGTAGGGGTTAAGGTATTGGTTGTGTAATTGTGTAAATATTGGACCTAATTTTCGCCACAGAATTCGTTGAAACTTTGCTTGGATGAGTACCAAGTCTAGCAGAATCAAGTTGGATTGGAAGACATGCATTATCATAAAGACTTCAGTGAATACATTTTTTGTTATATAAATACATTTTTTATTATATAAAAATGTAATATAAATGACACTTTAAGACATGGACAGTAAATCATTCACAAATAAATACAGGTAAACACCCATTTGGTGAGGGCAGATTTTGCACATTGGCATTTAAGTGGAATGTGCAGTGAATGTATAAGTATCCCTTCAGACCTACATGTCAGAACATGGACTCAGACAGACTTCTGACAGCCCCTCTTTCTAGCTTCTTCATAAACGTTATTTTCAAACAACTACATTTACGATAGCTGCTTTTGATGGAAGATGTATGGTTTTCATTATAAAATCATCTAAATTGCAAGAGAGTAATGGTGTTAAATAATGAATAATGACATTTGAATTATGTACAGTAGCTGTGATATTTGTCCTTTACATATTTTTTTCCCCTCACTTATTATCATGCTAAATCTGTGAAACATATTATTCCAGCAAAAGGGTGAAGCACAGTGCTTATTGGGACTGTGTGCTTCAATGTGATGTTGATTTGCATCTAAGGTACCACTTGTAATGGGAACAGCCCACTGCTTGATTTACAGTCAGCGGCTATGCTGACAGACGTCAGCAGCTGCTCCTCCTCTCGATGAGCATTTTTGTGCTTATAGGCAGCTTCAGAGTTCGGATGGTTACATACCACAGCTGAAGATTGTAGCTGTATTTGTCAGTCACACTGCATTCATTTATTGAGGTTAAGGAATTAAAAACCAGACTTCTGCTTCATTTAGTGTCACTTTCGGTTTATGCTTACATTATGGCCATGAGGTCTTCCTCTGTCTTTTAATATTAATGGAGAATCATGTTTTGAATGTGCTGTTCAGTTTAATTTCTCTATATTTTTACATAGCATTTTTCACAGTATTGTTGCCTCGGGGCACTAGCAAAGATTTAGTGTCAATAACATCATTAAATATTAATAAAAAGTAGATAATGCAGTAGAGTACAGTACTAAATGTCAGGGTGGGAACAAGCCAGTGATACAGGAAACAAACACATTGTTATTCTGGGATGTCTGTAAAAATAAATTGCACCCACTGGTGTCAGATATTCAGCGTTTTTGGAAGGTAAAGTGATGTTAATCTAACAGACAGGTGAAGCCAAGCTGGCAGTGTGACACTGTGCACAGCATTAGGCAGGAAGCGAGGGTGATAGCTCTGGAGCTTGGGGGAATTCAAATACATTCATGGGGTACAGAGAGAATAGGCCATTTGGGGTACAGAGAGAATAGGCCGTTCGGGGTACAGACAGAATAGGCCGTTCGGGGTACAGACAGAATAGGCCATTCGGGGTACAGAGAAAATAGGCCATTTGGGGTACAGACAGAATAGGCCATTTGGGGTACAGAGAGAACAGACTATTAGGGGTACAGAGAGAATAGGCTATTCGGGGTACAGAGAGAATAGGCCATTCGGGGTACAGAGAGAATAGGCCATTTGGGGTACAGAGAGAATAGACTATTAGGGGTACAGAGTGAATAGGCCATTCGGGGTACAGAGAGAATAGGCCATTTGGGGTACTGAGAGAATAGGCCATTCGGGGTACAGAGAGAATAGGCCATTTGGGGTACTGAGAGAATAGGCCATTCGGGGTACTTAGAGAATAGGCCATTTGGGGTACAGAGAGAATA
>JAODJX010000097.1:30853187-30865317 GCA_026776945.1 Isichthys henryi | reverse complement strand
ACATGTGACCCAGGGGGAGACTCGAACCCGGGTCCCAGAGGTGTGAGGCAACAGTGCTAACCACTGCACCACCATGCAAGGCATTACTTGATTTTGATATTAAATAATGCTTTTTGTGGCACATAATGTATCTTGTGCATGAAATGAGCACTTGACACCTGGCGTTCCATAATATTCAGTTTTGTTATTATTTGAAATATTCTGTTGAATCAAAAATTTAAAAGAAAGTCTAATTTTTATTAAATATGAAATAAACAATTACGGGTACCAATTTTCTTTTGTCGATTTCAAGATATTTCAGAGACAATTGCGGGTTCTTCTTTGTGGAAGTGTACCAATGAATTTGTCCCCGTCTGTATGATTTTGTTATTTTTCTGTCCAAGTACAGCCACTTGTCTTTATTTTTGTTCTGAAAAGACTCTCAAGATTGTTCATTATTATTTCCTGACACAATGGATTTTGGGGTCACAGTATAATATTTTTGCTACACTTGCACCTGTCACACCTTGCAGAATATTTATTGTTGCAACAAATTTGGTGCAACAATATCACATCTGTTGCACATCAGTACCACATCTGTTGCACAATATCACTTCTTGCTTGATGAAGCTGATTATGATGCTAATTTGAAGGTGATGTTTTTTTTCTTGAAAATCATGAAACCCTTATAACCAGTTTCTGTTGCACAGACAGAGGTAATTGCTACATATGGAATATCTCACAGTAGAGTATTACATTGATGCATTGTTTTTTTAGTGTGTGCTTAGTAACATCCCATTTCTGCTGTGGATCTGAAAAGGCATGTAGTAGATTATAACTGTAACTGTAATCACTGGATGGATCCCAGGAAATTTGTATTCTTCCTGATGGTTAGAAAAAGATGAGCACCAGGGTTGTTGTTGAAATTGTTGCTCTGTGCTCAATACAAAATCAGTCATGAATTAGAATAACTCAGAGGTGAATTGTATTGATTAGATATGATAAAAATCATTCATAACCCTGTACTGGATAAATTATTGCAAGAAGAAGTGTATTGGATGTTTTTTTCTCTTGTGGGTGGGTCTTGGCACAGCAGTTAATTCTTTCTGGTTCTACTCCCATCTTTTGAAATATCAATGAAATATGTGATTCCTCAATATCAGTGAGTGGAAACATTATCTACCAGTCATTTACTCTTATATGTTGTTACCATGTTTTTCTGAGTGTTATATGGCCGGTTCAACTGCTTTCATTGGTCCAGCAGTGATACATACACACATACAAACAGTGTTATCATCCATGTGAAACTGACTACTTCCAGTCCTATAACAATGTATTCCAGCGCCTTGTAGGATATTAATTGTTGCAACAAATTTTATACCAAATGGTAGCCCTCAAAAGCAATATTTTCCAATTGTGTGGTCTTGTTCACACTTTGAGCCTGCAGTCATCTGTTCTGCAGTTATTGTTCTCAATGTCTTATTCTATGCTATCAGTGAGACAGGCTTGTGCATTGTGACTCAGAAAGACAAGATCAACTGATCCAAAACTGTAGTTATGCCCTTGTGTGATTTTCTCTGGAAATATATGGATGGGCATGTTTAGATTTTTTATTGTCATTGTTTGCAGTCAAGTTTCACATTATTTATTTTTGCTTTAGTACAGCCAGGGGTTTGGTTTTTCACTGTTATTAATCACATTTTGCCATCGTCATGGAGATAGCTTAGCTTTGAATTAGATGTTATTCTGCACAATTTGCAACTGATTTTTGTCACTTTGCACTTTGTACAGTTACTCCATTCATAGCCCAGATTTCGTAAGGAACTGTTGTGTTTTTTTTGACAATCAGTGTGAGTTATTGGTGTATCCATAGGCAATGCACACACATCCATCTGACGCTGAAATTAGGTAAACCTTTTTAACGTGCTTAAGATTATAACCAATTAAATAGATAGCATTATAATATTTAGTTTGTAGCAATATACACCACCAGTTCATTAAAATTCCAGCAAACAGAAAACGCTGGTTAAAGAACTCATTGTGTGATATATACACTTTACTATATACTCATGTGTTTCACTAGGCTGGACCCATTTTGTCTCAAGAATAACATTATGCAATGACTCGTGCATTCAGAGCAACCTTTCTGCGCAGTGCTGTTGTATGAGATGCTATTTTTTCTCTTCTAGCCTTCCAGTTAGCTTTAACGGGTCTGGCCATTCCTCTGTGACCTGTCTCATTAACAAGGTGTTTTGGGTAGCAGAAATGCTGCTGATCGCATTTATTTTTTTATTTCTTGCACCATTCTCTGTAAACTCCAGGCATTGCATAACATGAAAATCCCTGGAGGGCAGCTGTTTCTGAGATGCAGCGACCAGCACGTCAGGCAGTAATAATCATATTTTGGTAAATTAATCACATTAAAAAGGAGGCAGTGTTAATGGGAAAACTTCCTTATCCTGCATCCCGTGCGCTTTTTCCACCACTACAGTATGTTGGATGAAGTCGCAGATGATGGATATCAGCCATGTAGCGGATTAACCTCTAACAACTGAGCACATTCAAACTACATTTTAATATTTATTACAGCCAGTTCAGTACCTAAAGCTTGAGGTCATCTTTAATGGGTTGTAAATGTGAAATCTGTAGCAGTCATATTTTGGCTGCACCTTAGACCTTGGAATTGTTTTACGCCGTTTCACACATGCACATACTTCAGCAAACAAGCTCTTTCTGCTATCCAATATCTCAGTAATATTCAGGATGTGTGTTAAAGAGGAATATTTTTGCACTATTGCCCCAGCATAAGAGAAAAACTGAACAGAAGCTGTATCCAGCCCTCAAGGGAAAACAGAGTTCAATCCTGGCTGCTGTTCAGCACTGAGATACCCGTGGTTGTTTTTTTTTAAATTACAGATACAGTAACACGACCAGATTGGCAGAGTTCAATCTCACTGACAGATAACCTTCTGCTACCTTAACAGACGCTCAGTGACATACTCACTGAGTCTGTTTCCACTCTTTTGTTCCTGAAAGGTGGTGTCATGCCCTTGCACCACACACTGTACTACTGGCAGTTGTCACAATATGATTTTACAGTGTGCTTATTTTTTTTTAACCATAGTTCTTTTGTTTGATGCTCTTTTGACTGACGCCGTCCTTAAAATGGGCCTGTAAGCAACAAAAATAGCAAACTGGAGAGTGGAAAAGATTAAGCAGAATCTGTAGAGGACAGAGAGAGAGACACACACATCTGCAGCAATCTTCCCAGTTCCCAAATATGAGCTATGCAAGTCAATTTCTATGTACAGTTGAGTCTTCAAGGGTTTTTGGAGGCCAACAAAGAGAGGGGCAAATTATATGTTGTACTTCGCCATAATTTCAGAAGCGAAAGACTGAATTAGCTCTCAGATTTATTGCCCAACGGCAATTATGATGGTGGCTCCTTGCCAGGCACAGAGATGCTACTACCCAACCTAAGTAATTCAGTGTGACAGCTTCAGCCTCCTTTGATGTGGGATGCGTCACAGCAGTAAATAACACAATACAGGTATTTACAGCCCACACATGTAATAAATAAATGTGAATTATGTGAATTTCACATGACTGCATGGATATACAGTACATACTTTCCAAAGTATAGAATTTCATAGTTGTTGCTTATTTTTATTGCTGCTCATTTGCTAACATTTGATTTGAACAGCTGTGTACATTTAACAATACATTTTTGGCTTATTTTGTTAGCATTTATTCACCATTCATTCCATTCACACTTCGATTGAATTGTCTCACACTTCCCGCCTCTAGCATGCCTCCCCTGGACGAGCGGTAGAGAAAAAGAACTTCATTATGGGGCTTTTTTTTTATTCTGTCGCGTCTCTCATCATCATCAGCCAGACATATCGAAAGCCAGGCCCCTAAGACAGTGCAAAGGTCAAGCAAGATATCCAGACAGCTTTCACCTCTGCTTTTTGAGAAAGTCTGAGAGTCTGCAGCATATCTGTGAAAGTTAAGGACCCATGGATAAATACTTTTGGGATAAGGGATACCATCTCACTTTATATTCGAAATAAAATACTGCTGTTATTTTATCTATAATTATAAAACACTCCTCCTTGCACCATAAAACCAAAACTCCGTATAGTGTCGTACATTTAATCAAGTGTTTGCCCATAACAGTTTATTTCATCTTATCAATACCAGCTCACCACAGCGTTAATCGATGCAACAAATCCATGAGGATACTTTCTCATCGGTGGATAACACTTTAAAATATGGTTCCTGAGCAGCTTAGTAGTAACTCAATTAGTACTCAAGTACAAATCATGAACAAATATAGTAGCTACTTGAGATAAAAGATGTATTACTATTAATTAATGATGAACTAACATAAGATCAATGTTTCACTTTGTGTTATTCATTATTTGTTCCTTCAATAGATCATAAAAGTTTATAAAAATGAACAAATATAATAACTGCTTGAAATAAATGGTCTGTCATGATTCATTAATGATGAATGAACTTGAGATTAATATTTCACTAATTGTTATTCATTATTTGTTTGTTCTCTCAGTACTTCACAAAAGTTTATTTATGGATTAATGCACATAGTAATTAGTACAGTAGCAGATCGCATTATTAATATAATCATGACCACCCCCCTCCCCATTTTCTGTAACTGCTGAGGGTTATGGGGGGCCCTCGGCATGTTTTTGGACTGTCTGTAGTATCCATGGGAAACCCCACAATGACATGGCGAGAACAGCAAACTCCACACACCGGGGGCCATGGCAGAGACTCTACTGCTGGTCCCAGGAAAGTGAGGCAACAGTGCTAACCACTGCCCCACCATACCAAAACACATACTGTATGAATGAGCTTACAGCAAATGGTTAATAAACAATAATAACTACAAGACTTTACAAAGATGAACACCAAAGGGAAAAGATTATTTATATTTCCCTGCCTAGGTAACATGGCATGTGTTCTGAAATCAGACACAGGTTGCTTGCATGATCTTCCACTTACTTCGATTTCTGTCCACAGTCCAAAGACATCCATGTTTGGTGAATCTTTGTTCATAATTAAAGATAAATCCATTATTTGCCATTATACAAGTACATTGGAATTCTTCACTGACCCCGTGTTGCTCTCCATAGTGCGAGAGTGGGGTGTGGGGTCACAATTCAGAATCAGCCAACACACAGCACCCCTGAAGCTGGGGGTTCAGGCCCTTGCTGAAGCAAACACAGACATTTGACTTCTGTTGATTCCAGGGCTCAAACCAGCATCCTTCTGATCAGAGACACAGAGACTTAGACAATTAATGAATTCTGATGGATTATTCATTTCAAGCAGTTACAGTATTTGCTACTACGTCTCTCAATTCTGTAAATCTTTGTGAACTACTGAAAGAAAAAATAATTAACACAAAAAATTGATCACATGATTGTTCATTATTAATGAATCATAAAGAATAATGTATAACAAAAAGTGATCAATCTCATGTTTATTCATCACTAATGAATTGTGACACGTCTCAAGTAGCTACTAGATTTGTTCATGATTTGTTCTTCAGTAGTAAATGACTTACTACTAAGTTATTAAGGAACTGTATTGTAATGTGTTACTCATTAATGAAACACTTGCACAAGCATGTTTGTGGTGTGGAAAACTGATGGGCAGACCGCCTATATTTCAGAACTTGCATTTCAAAGGAATCTCAATAAAGTAGTAATTATATTCAAGTAAAAACTGAAAGAATGAAAGATCTTTGGAATGATCTTGAATGACATTTTCATAACTTCACAATCATTTTCGGTTTCTATAAAAAAGCTCACCCCATTATATATCTATGCATATTTTTTTCCAATATAATTGGGTAGTTAGATGTTAAAAGTGTTTTGAAGCTGTGTACCATAAAATGCAATAGATGTCCATAAAAAAGTGGGTCACACATGTGTTTCCATATACAGTACTGTTAAAACAGAGTACACCAAAACCTCACACATTAAATTATAGCTGTAATTCTATACATGCACACATTTCATAGATTTATTGAGTCAATAAGAATACTGGAAGTCATATTTAGACTTGATTTATAGTGTTAATAAAATACCAGTTTTACCTTACACAGAGCTATGAAATAAGGGTGCCTTTAAATCTTTATTTTAGTCAACACCAAGTAGCATTTCATATGTATTGGTCTTTGAATGCCAGAATTAGCGTTTTCATCGTTGTAACTGATAGCTGAATTATAGTATGGTGCTATGGCTTTCCCTTTCATGTTAAATTAGCTATTATGTGTTAATGTTTAATACTTAAAATGTGATACTTAAGGGAGAGGATGTTATTGGTAGTCTTAGAGATTTAAAAAAATTACTATACTAAAAAAATGCTATATGAAAAAACCCCTGAAATTCACCACGCATCTTTGAAGTACATCTGGCAACTACCATAAACTCATATGATAGCATGGGACACTTTGAAAAGTTTATTTTTAACATTTTCCACTTAGCCACATACCAGCCCCTATTTTAAAAATTCCATTTATAAAAACCAGATAGCTTGCAGCAGGGTTGAAATTCTTCCCATCATCAGAATGCTTCATTAGGCTGTTTTAAGGATTGACATCATGAATTTTCTCAGGCTCTTGCTTGCAGGCTTGCTGGAAGAGTGTGTGTTTGTACCCTAATATTTCATTGGGACAGCAAATTGATGAAAGTCCCCAGATTGTGCAATGTTTGTTAAGACATTAAGACTTGTAGTAAATCCTGTATTGCTCAATCTTTCTTCTCCCCATTACTCTTCTTTGTGCTCTCCCTCTGTGGTTATCTATGGAAATGTGCATCCCAGCTGCACAATCCAAATAATTTATAAAAAAAAACAAAAACCTGGAAATTGAAGCGTAAGTTTCTAGTCACACTGAGATTTGAAAGAGAGAGTTAGAATCATAGAGTACAGTCCCGCTAAAGAGCATTCCAGTCTTTGCCATGACAGGAGTACAATAATGTGTTGACTTGCAGCAGCTTAATTGTGAGGGGGGGGGGCAATGGTGCTGGGTGCCATTATGGGCTGTGTGCAGTGGATGAGGACACCAAGCGATGGAGCGGGAATCTTTGTCTTGACATAGAGCTTTTGTGCATTGAGGCTTGACTTGAGGAGAAGCAGAGGTGAGCTATCAGAGAGTCAGGCAGCTTTTTTTTTTCTCTGAATAAATGTGAAAATTTATTTTGACAATTTTTTTTTTAAAGAGCACTAAGTGTTATATTTCTCAAGCAAATCTACAAGGGCTGGTATAAAATTAATGTTCTCTGTGTGACTCTCCTGCAGGGCTGTGCAGTATGCGTGTGCGGGTTGCGTGTGCGGGATGCATGTGCAGCATGCGTGTGTGGGATGCGTGTGCATGTGCGGGATGCGCATCCTCTTCTTAATACAAGAAGCAATTCATAATCATTGTGGTGGGCGGGAGGGTTAGGCGAAGGCACCTTACAGCTCCTCCGGGGGGGACCAGGACGGTACGGAGATGGGGAGGGCAGGGGAATGAGAGTGAGAGAGAGAGAGAGAGAGAGAGAGAGTGGGAGAGCGCCTGTCGGAAGCAGGAGTCGCGACTGTGAGGAGCTGGGCACGGCAGCGAAAGGAAAAAGGAGAAGGGAAGGGATGAAAGGAGAACATTAGTGTGTGGAGACTCAGCCTAGTGTCGGCATGGAAACTGCTCAAGCCTCGTGCTCAGCCAGTGTCGGAGGCTGAGAAGAGACCTGCCGTGCCAGGGGTGCGAGCACAGTGCCGACACGTATCCAGCTCCCCACCATTGGCGCTACAATTATCCTGGACTTTTTTTTCTTCCTGATTGACGACTCCAATTTCCCGGGATCAATGGAACCGTTTATTTGTTTTTGTTCACTTGTCTCTTAAAACCCAGCAGCAAAGCTTTCATTCTAACTTTTACTCTGCCATCTGGACTTTATCACTCACATGCATCTTACTCTGTTTTTCACTTACTATCCATATCTCTCTCTTTCTCTCTCTCTCTCTCTCTCTATCGGTCCTCTCTCTCTGTCTGTTTCTTTCTCTCATCCTTTTCTTGTATTAGACTTGATTTACACTGGAGTCCGTAAAGTACTCTAGCACTAGTAGTTTGGAACTGATAAAAAATGAAATGAATAGGAGCAGCTGAAGTGACCTGAGGAAATAACAATGGAAATTAAAAGGAAGGTCAGTTCTAAAACTTAACATGGGTTTTCCGCTGCTTGTTTCCTGGACACATAATCCTTAAGGGGGCAGCTAAGAGCTGTCCACCCTGGAGCTTCATGAGGGCCCAAGACCTCCAGGCTTGTTTGCAAGATGATGCCGTTTATGTTGCACTAGTGCTTTGGGCAGCTATGGCTTTGGAAGCAGGCTGTCCTAAGCAAGGATCGCCAAGTGCTACGTTAGCCAGCAGGAGGTTCCAGCGTACTGCCCGTGATCTTCAGAAGCAGACTGGGGCCGGGCCACGTCACAGCAGACTGGCCGAAACTCACCTTCATGGGCTGAGGTACGTGTGCTCGCGTGGATCTCCCCTTCGCCACCGCGCCGTCTGGCTCCTGGCACTCTGCACCTCTCTTGGCCTGCTTCTGTCCTGGTCCTCGAATCGCTTCCTGTACTGGCTCTCCTTTCCCACCTACACTAAGGTACACATGGAGTGGGCAAAGGAGCTGCCATTCCCTGCCGTCACCATCTGCAACAACAACCCCATCCGCTTCTACAAGCTCACCAAGAGTGACATGTACTTTGCTGGTTACTGGCTCGGGCTCCTGCTGGCCAACCGCACGGCTCGGCCCCTCGTCCTGGACATTCTGCAGGACGACAGACAGGCCTGGTTCCTCAAATTGTCAGACTTTAGGCTCTTCCTGCCACCACGCAACTTTGAAGGCACCAACCTGGACTTCATGGACCGGCTGGGACACCAGCTAGACGATATGCTGTTGTCTTGCAAGTACCGTGGGGAGATATGTGGACCCCAGAACTTCTCCTCTGTGAGTTTGTCTCAGTTTGCTCTGATATGTTTACTTTAATTTGAATGTTTTCATTTCGCTTTTGTTAGTTTCCCTCAGTATGGGTTTGCTTTCATCTGCAGTTGCTTTTAAACTGCCTGATAATTCCACCACCTCCTTCACATGTTTTCTGCTAATGGGTTTTGCAAAAGACAGGCAAATACTCTGACAGTGGCAACCGTGATCTTATCTCTGTGCTAAGCCACATGATGTCAATAATGTCCCTCATAATTGGATTTTATGATTCACGTTTTATTGCTGGGTGTTTTCAAAAGAAAACTTTCAATATATTTCTAACTGCACACACAATTCTCTCCGAGTCTGTTTAAAGAAATTGTGGGAATGTACGTGAAATCCTTCCCAATTCCTGGGAAAATCCAGCCAGGCTATGTGGTTGGGTTAAAAAAGTTGCTTCTTCTGTTTGATCTTTCCCTTGCAAAGACTCCTGCTGTTGTTGCAGCTGTAGCAGCTGAATTCCCTTCAGGATCTCTGATGACCCATAGTGGCATTATGGAGTCAGAATACATACCTGAAGACGCTCTCATTATTAAATCTCATTACTTTAATAACTGTATCCAGGAATGCTTGCTTCAAATAAAATAGCCTCTGTGCTGTATGGTAACAGCTACTGGTGTACAGAGACACACCAATGTATTATATTAAAATCATTTGCACTCACTTATTACAGTGCATCATACATAATATTTCAACAAGAATGGAAAGCAATAATGGAACACTGTTTAAAAGGCAGGAGTCTTGGTTGCCTACACTTAGCGCAGCTACAGTACAGCATCCCCGTGCATATAAGATGCTGCATGGGACTTACATGCTGCTGGGCCTTTGTGAAGGTGTTTGTAACTTCAGCTTAGAGCAGCAGTTGCAGCAACTGCAGAGTAAAAATAATATAGAGCAAAAGAATCAGGGGACAATAGATAAATCACAGATTTTGCAATGGTTATGACGTAACTGTATTTCCAGTGTCTGCATTTATCGATCTTGTGATACAGTTGCACTGCTTATCTCCATACAGTACAGTGTGTCTACGACTTGGTATAATGAATCTGACATGTTATTACTAGTCTGTGTCATCACCCTGTGAAAACAAACAATAAAGAAAATCACCACAGATGAAGTGCTATCACACAGAACAACAATGAGACAATGGTGTAAAAAAGGCAGCAAACTTCTTTTTTTTTGCATGCTCTGCAGAGATGCATAAGACCCTGTTTGTTCGGTTTCCACGCCTGCTGGCATTGTGTGTCGCAGGCAGAGTGGAATCCTCAAAGTCCACCAAAGGAAGATGAAAAGGCAGGAAACTGTCACATGAAAGCATTAGCCTTCCAGTCCATATATCCACAAATCAATTTAAGAAGACAGGCAAAACCATCACAAGCCTTATATTTTTACTTTCATCCTTAGACATTAGTCTATCGAAGGAGAGATATACAGTATTCCTTCTCACACATTTTTCATAGATTTTAGGATGCTGTACTTGTGCTGTTTGTTTCAGTACATCTTCTGATGAATTGCAGAGCTAGATATCAAATACTGTGAAAAGCATGAGATGTTTAACATTAGCTGTAGAAGCAAATCCCTTTGAAACTATCGCTACGATTATCAGTGAAGTGCACAGACTTTACTAGGGGCAGGCGCAACAAACAGGGCAGCTTGGCTGACCAAAATGTTTTGTGATGGAGAGCGGCTTGCAGAGGGGGACAGGCACTTTCATTCAGTCAGATGAAAGGGCAAGTGCACGCCCTTTGCACAGGCCTGGCAATTAGTGTCGTCAATGTACTCCTTAGCCGCTTTGGAATACTGACAGACGACTGCAATTTCATTTACTTTTAACATGAAGTGCTTCCACAGAAATTGTGCTTTCGTTCTTTATATGGACCATCATCAGCTAGGCGCTGTCTGTCTTCTGCCATATTGCTGAGTAAACGAGAAGGCAAGTTTTAAACGATACTATTTAATAATCAAGCAGTCAAGTTTAATCGAGTAATTGTGATACATATAGAATACGTTGTTCCCATCAAAGAAGCCTAAGATGCAACCTAGTCTTGATACCCATCTGTGAAACCATGCACGATAGCAGGCTGATATGCTGGTACATGTTGATGGACATGGATGCACTATTTTCCTCTATAGGTGCTCACGTGTTTGCTTATAGTGTTTATCTTTTGATGTTGGCTCCAGTGCTGGTGAGACTCCAGTGCTGGTGAGCTTTTGGAATGCGTAATAATGGAGTTAGCTGAAGAACATGAAGAGCAGGACAGAGAGAGGAATGTAGAGAATGCTAATGAGAGGAGTCCTACATTTCAGGTGTTTTTGTCCAATCAGGTGGAACCTGTGGGGCTTGTGAGCAGAATAAGTGTGTCAGATGTTCTCAGAATCCAGCACAACTCAGTCACAGACAGATGGGGTGGAACTGTAATCTTTCATCTCAGATTTATCTGAAATACAAGGAGATTGATTGACAATATAAATTTAAAAAAATCTGAATGGTGGATACAGACCCTTATCACTGGTAGTCTATGTTCTGTTGAGAACAGACGTCTATTCTTGGAAGGGTCTATGTGCTTAAATAATGATATGATATATGCATATATANNNATATATATATACACACATATACATTATGTAGAGTACTGTAGAATAATTGAATTGCTGCTTGAGGGCCATACCCCTGACATGGGCTGAATAGGTCACGGACATGTTAATTCTTGGCTATGTACTTGGCTCAGAGCCAGTGTAGTGAATCAGAGCAGGACGAGTAACGCTGTTTTTACAGTGGCACTGATTCACTGGCTAGTTTGCGATCTGTGGCCAATTCCATGTATCTTGGCAGCGGGGGTCCACTAGAGTGAGTCGAAACTGAGGTGTGTAATGGGATAGGGAAGGAGAGCCGAGGTCTTTATCCAAAGGGCTGTTGCTCTTTTATCTCCAGTATGAGAAAGAGTTTGAATTGTGGGTAATGGTAATCATTTTTGAACCTGAATCACAAATCACCAGAACTGATTGTACAGGCCACATGCCTGAATGAGCAGATTACTTCCTGGAATGGACAGATCCGTGCCGGGGCGGCCCCGCCGGGGCCGCCCGGCGGCCGGGCGGCGGGG